>CAUYTI010045330.1:0-12860 GCA_963575145.1 Galago senegalensis | reverse complement strand
ATGGGATTGGAGGATCAAATGGGAGGTCTAGCTTGAGTTCTTTGAGGGTTCTCCATGCTTCCTTCCAAAAAGGTTGTATTCGTTTGCAGTCCCACCAGCAGTGTAAAAGTGTTCCCTTCTCTCCACATCCACGCCAGCATCTGCAGTTTTGAGATTTTGTGATGTGGGCCATTCTCACTAGGATTAGATAGTATCTCAGGGTGGTTTGATTTGCGTATCTCTAATAATTAGGGATGATGAGCATTTTTTTCACATGTTTGTTAGCCATTCATCTGTCTAACAGTCAGTTAGTCATCTGGCTAACAAACATGTGAAAAAAATGCTCATCATCCCTAATAATTAGAGATATGCAAATCAAAACCACCCTGAGATACCATCTCTTGCCCATTTATATATGGGATTGTTGGCTTTTTTCATATGTATTAATTTGAGTTCTCTATAGATCCTAGTTATCAAGCTTTCGTCTGATTCAAAATATGCAAATATCCTTTCCCATTGTGTGGGTTGTCTATTTGCTTTGGTTGTTGTCTCCTTAGCTGTACAGAAGCTTTTCAGTTTCAGTTTTAAGTCTCATTTGTTTATTTTTGTTGTTGCTTCAATTGCCATGGCAGTCTTCTTCATGAAGTCTTTCCCCAGGCCAATATCTTCCAGTGTTTTTCCTATACTTTCTTTCAGGATTTTTATTGTTTCATGCATTAAATTTAAGTCCTTTATCCATCTCGAATCAATTTTTGTGAGTGGGGGAAAGGTGAAGGTCCAGTTTCAGTCTTTTACATGTTGATATCTAAATCTCCCAGCACCATTTATTGAATAGGGAGTCTTTCCCCCAAGGTATGTTCTTGTTTGGTTTATCAAAGATTAGGCGGTTGTAAGATGTTAGGTTCACTTTCTGTTTTTCTATTCAATTCCAAATGTCTATGTTTTATGCCACTTTTATGCTAGTTTTATGCCAGTACCATACTGTCTTGACCACTATGGCTTTGTAGTATAGCCTAAAATCTGGTATGGTCTGGTATGGTGATGCCTCCAACTTTATTTTTATTACTAAGAATTGCCTTAGCTATGGGGGAGAGGGATTGGTTCCATACAAAATGCAGAATCATTTTTTCAAATCTTGAAAGTACGATGTTGGTATTTTAATAGGCAAGAATTTAATAGGCATGATGGCATTTAATAGGTAGATTGCTTTGGAAAGTATGGACATTTTAACAGTGTTGATTCTTCCCAGCCATGAGCATGGTATGTTTTTTCATTTGTTAATATCCTCTGCTATTTCCTTTCTTAGGGTTTCATAATTTTCTTTACAGAGGTCCTTCACCTCCTTTGTTAGGTATATTCCTAGGTGTTTCATTTTCTTTGAAGCTATGGTGAAGGGAGTTATGTCCTTAATTAGCCTCTCATCTTGGCTGTTATTGGCATATAGAAAGGCAACTGACTTGTGGACATTGATTTTTATCCTGAGACATTACTGAATTTTTTTTTTTTTTTGAGATAGAGCCTCAAGCTGTCCCCCTAGGTAGAGTGCTATGGCATCACAGCTCACAGCAACCTCCAACTCCAGGGCTCAAGTGAGTATCCTGCCTCAGCCTCCCAATTTAGCTGGGACCACAGGCTGGGACCACCCACCACAATGCCTGACTATTTTTTTTTTTTTTGGTTGCAGCCGTCATTGTTGTTTGGTGGCCTGGGCTGAATTCAAACCCGCGACCTTAGGTGTATGTGACTGGCGCCTTAGCCACTTCAGCCACAGGTGCTGAGCTGATATTACTGAATTTTTGATGACTTCCAGGAGTCTTGTGGTTGAGTCTTTGGGGTTCTCTAAGATCACATTGTCAGCAAAAAGGGAGAGTTTGACCTCCTCTGCTCCCATTTGGATGCCCTGTATTTCCTTGTCTTGCCTAAGAACTTCCAGCACTATGCTGAATAGTAATGGTGACAGAGGACAACCTTGTCTGGTTCCAGTTCAGAGAGGAAAAGCTTTCAGTTTTATCCCATTCAGTAAAATGTTAGCTGTGGGTTTGTCATAGATAGCAATGATCAGTTTCAGAAATGTGCCACATATGCCTATATTCTTCAGTGTTCTAATTAGAAAAGGATGCTGGATTTTTTTCGAATGCTTTTTCTGCATCTATTGGGAGGATCATCTAGTCTTTGGTTTTACCTCTGTTGATACAGTGAATAACATTTATAGACTTGCATAAATTAAACCAGCCTTGCATCCCAGGGATGAAACCTACTTGATCATGATGTATGATTTTTTTGATGAGGTAAGTGGATTGCTTCAGCTTAGGAAGGTAAGTGTATTGCTTCAGCTTAGGAGTTCAAGACTAACCTGAGTACAAGCCAGATCCATCTCTACTAAAAATAGAAAAACAAGCTGGATGATGTGGTGGGTGCCTGTAGTCCCAGCTACTTGGGAGGATCATTTATTTAAGGGTGCTGTGAACTATGATGCCATGACATTCTACCCAGGGTGACAGAGTGAGACTCTGTCTCAAAAAATAAATATAGTTTGCCTATTTAAAATAAGTTAACAAGAGCCCCAAATTGAAATAAGTTGCCCAAATCACACTTCCAGGCATTATTAGCAGAATCACTGTGTCAAAGCCCATAAAACTTTAAATTTATATCATATATATTTTTTATTTTTTTATTTTTTTGAGACAGAGCCTCAAGCTACCCCCCTGGGTAGAGTGCCATGGCATCACAGCTCACAGCAACCTCCAACTCCTGGGCTAAAGCGAGTCTCCTGCCTCAGCCTCCCAAGTAGCTGGGACTACAGGCGCCCACCACAATGCCTGGCCATTTTTTGGTTGCAGCCATCATTGTTGTTTGGTGGGCCTGGTCTGGGGATTCGAACCCGCCACCTTAGGTGTATGTGGCTGGCACCTTAGCCACTTGAGCCACAGGCGCCGAGCCTCATGTATGTTTTTAAATATATGTATATTAGTCTGAATCAGATTGTACCTGCAGTGGTTATACCAGTTTATGCTTCCACTAGCATTGTATGAGACTGCTGGTTCCCTGCATCCTTTCCACAGTTGGTATTGTGTATTTTTAGATTTTTATCTTTTTAAAATTAATTATTCATGAATTTGATAGTTAATTTTTATTTCATTGATGATTTTGGATGTTATCTTTCTATAAGTGTTCTCAGAACCTCTGATCAGAGAGGCAAGGAAAAGAAACTGCAGATGGGATGATTGATTTGAAGGGAGGTCAAGACTCACTTAGGTCAGGGACCAGGCCTGACTTTACTGATTATCTTATATACCTTCAAACATTCAGTAAGAATTTAACACAGATAAGAAGAAGTGAAGTAAATTAGGAAGCTACCGTTAAGATTACAATTCAGTGTGAAGGCTGAGAAACACATATACGATTAATTTTGTTTACAGTAAAAACATAAAGGAGATGCTTGTCTGTTCTCGCTGGCCCAAACTGAAACTAGAGATTATAATGTTAATGAAAGAAGAAGACAGAGAACAAAACCCAGCACTCGGAGGACATGTGTTCCAGCTTCCAGCTGCGACCCCAGCCTAATTCTCCAGATTCCTTTGTGAGAGTCTTTCTGCATATTTCTGCATATCTATAGGCTGCTTGCAGAAGCTCAATCTTCAAAGAAATCTTTCCCAGAGCCATTCTCCTGGAGGAGCACATGAAGTGAACTGCCATGTCTGAGCATGAGGTGCTTATCTCTACATCTTTCTATGTTTATAAGCATTGAAATTCCTGTTGAGAATTGTCTGTATTTGTTTTGCCCACTTTTATTTTCATTCATCACTACATTTTATATGAGATACAAATAATATATTAATCATTTTTTTCTTTTCTTTTCTTTCTTTCTTTCTTTCTTTCTTTTTTTTTTCTCTTGAGACAGAGTCTCATTATGTTGCCCTTGGTAGAGTGCCATGGCATCACAGCTCACAGCAACCTCCAACTCTTGGGCTTATGCAATTTTCCTGCCTCAGCCTCCCAAGTAGCTGGGACAGGCACCTGCCACAACGCCCGGCTATTTTTTGTTTGTAGTTGTCATTATTGTCTGGCAGGCCTGGGCTAGGTTTGAACCCACTAACTCTGGTGTTTGTGGCTAGAGCTCTTGCCACTGAGCTATAGGCGCCAAGCCACACCAATATTTTTCAACTAAATCAAAACAAAAACCCTAAGATAAAGCTAAAGACTCCTTTGATTCAGCCCTAATGTCATTTCTTTTCTTTCCTTGTCCACTATTGTCATTAGAGTATACATCTTTAGAATTTTCAAACTTTTACAACCTAACCTACTGACCAATCACAGAACCACAGAAAGACAACCAGACATGAGCCTCATAATACGCAATAGAAAGCACTCCAGCAGCTATGAAAGATCCTTGTCTAGTAAAAACTTCAACTCAAATCTCTTTAAGCCTCCCAACCACCTATTACTAGGAAATATTAGAACAAATTGAAAAATAAGAGAAAGCCATATCAGCCAAATCAGTGTGGGACTTTCTACTGTAAAAATGACAGTTTAACAAAACAATAGCAGTGGGGAGGTTGGCATGATTACAGAATGAATAAGGCCTAAAAAACTTAAAAAACTAAATGCAATATGTGAGCTTTTGGATCCTGATTTGAATAACCAACTATAAAACAACAGCTGTGAGACAATCAGGAAAAATTAATTGGGTATTCAAAGATTGTCAGTGCTGCTGTGGCACCCCATCACTGAAGAGGCAGCAGTAACTCCATTTTGTAGTAGGCTCTATTCTGAGCCCCAGGCCCAGTCTTGGGAAAAACCACAAGCAGCACCACCCAGGGAGGGGACAGCCAGCCCAGGTGGAGACCTCCTATCAGGAACAAACACACAGCCCTTCCCTGGAAAGTCCCTAACTGCAAAAGGCCCTAACCTATCAGCACCCCTGGAACCAGCTTTGACCACTCACTTTGTAACTAGAAAACCCCCAAAGTTGTTATAAAAGACTGCCCTTGCCTCTGTAACAGGGTCGCCCCTGCACAGCTATGCTGTCCAGTGGAGTGACCCAAGCATATGCTTGAATAAAGACACTCCTTTGCTTTCACATGTGTGTACAGTGGTCTCTCAGCAGCGATTTCAATCCCAATAATCACTGCGTGAATAAAACAGCTGGGACATGGATAGAAGTACAAATGCTTGCAAGAAGTGGACTTCCTATAGGTTCAGGGAAGGCCCAAGTAACCTCTCCAGTGGCCTTTTATTCAAGCATTATACAACAGGTGTGTGTGGGGGGGGGAGCCATGAACTAGGATCACATGCTTAATGGTTGCTACATGCTATTCCCCCATGGGCTTGACTCCCACCCTGGCATCCCACAATTATTCAGGGCCCAATACCTGCTTGCTAAGGAGCAACTGATCTTATCTCATTAAAGCACTCAGTTGCTTGAGGGCTTGTCTCCAGGCTGCAAAACATCTCCATGCCAGCTAGATTGTCTTGCTCCCAGCGCCTCCCTCAAGAACTGTGACGGATTCTACAAGCCTGGTGCTCAGTCTCCCACAAATGATATTAAGAACTATCGATTTTGTTAGATGTGATAATTGCATGTGATTATGTTAAAAATTTACACATCCTTATAGTTTAAAGATACATTCTCAAGAATTTACATGTGAAATGATAAAATGTCTCTCAGAAATAATGGAGGTCAGGGAGTCGATGAAATAATATTGGCAAAATGTTGTTATTGTTGAAGTTGAGTGATGGGTACATGGAGGTTCATTGAAGTAGTCATTCCACTTTTGTGTATAATTAAAATTTGCTATAGTAAGAAGAATTTTAAATACTTTTACATGTATGTATGCTCACTAACTGAAAAACATGTGATATTGTATAGTACATGGGATTTTTTGTTTGTTTTTGTTTTTTTGAAGTTTTTGGCCAGGGCCAGGTTTGAACCTGCCACCTCCAGCATATGGGGCTGGCGCCCTACTCCTCTGAGCCACAGGCACCACCCCTGTTTCTGTTTTTTCTATGGCTACAATGAACTCAGGGTGATGTTTCTCTAAAGGTAACATTTTTCTAGGTAATGTTTCTCTAGGAGTGTAATTGCAAAGTCACAGGATATATCTATGTTTGGTTTTAATAGATATTGCCCGATTTCTCCTAAATGACTATAATTAGTTTACAGAATGAATAGCTGTCAACCTATTCCCTTGCCAGATCTAATGTTACCAAACTTTGTAATTTTGCCAATTGAGGATATCTTGTTTTAATTTGAATGTATTTTATTATTAGTGATATAGAACATCTCTTCAGATGTTAGTTATTCTGATGGTTATTTCTTTTCCACTTATGAATTAAAATTGTTTGTTAAAAAACTGCTTCTTTCTCTACTTCCACCAAAATGAAACAATACCTCAGATATTCACTATCAGCCCAACACAGATTTTTAAAAAGTAAGAATTGTATTGGTTTAATCAGGTACAGGCATACCTTGCTTTATGTGGTTCATTTTGTGGAACTTTGCAGATACTACATTTTTTACAAATGCAAGGTTTGTGGCAACTCTGCACTGAGCAAGTCTCTTGATGCCATTTTCCAAGATCGTGTGCTTACTTCATGTCTGTGTGTCACATTTTGGTAATTTTCACAATGTTTCAAACTTTTTATTACTGTCATGGTGATCTGTGGTTAGTGATTCCTGATTTTACTACTATAATTGTTTGGGGGCACCGCAGACCACACACATAATACAGCAGATTTAATCAATAAATGTTGTGTGTGTTCTGACTATGTCAGTGAATGACTGGCTGTTCTCCCATCTATCTTCTTTTCAGGATTCCCTGTTCCTTGAGACACAGCAATATTGAAATTATCCCAATTAATAACCCTACAATGGCTTCTAAATGTTCAAGTGAAAGTAAGAGTTGTATGTCTTCCACTTTAAATCAAAAGCTAGAAAAGATTAAACTTAGTGAGAAATGCACATTGAAAGCTGCAATAAACCAAAAGCTAGATTTTGCATCGGACAGCCAACTAGAGAATGTAAAGACACAGTTCTTAAAGGAAATTACAAGTGCTGCTCCAGTGAACACAGAAATGATAAGAAGGTAAATGGCTCTGTTGCTGAGATGGAGAAGGTTTGAGAGATCTGGATAGATCAAAGCAGCAACCACAGCCTTCACTTAAGCCAAAGCCTAGTCCAGAGCAAGGCCCTAACATTCCTCAATTCTGTGATGACTAAGAGAGATTAGAAAGCTGCAGAATTTTTGAAGCTAGTAGCGGTTGTTTTATGAGGTTTGAGGGAAGAAGCCATTCTGCACATACAGGTGCAAGATGAAGCAACAAGTGCTGATGTAGAAGCTGCAGCAAGTTATTCAGCAAGTTATTCAGAGATGTAGCTAAGATAATTAATGAAGGTGGCTACACTCAAAAACAGAAGCCAAACAGGCTTTTATTGGAAGACGATGCCTTGTAAGATTTTCACAGCTAGACAGAAGAAGTCAATGTGTGGCTTCATAGCTTCAGAGGATGGGCTGACTCTCTTGTTGGGGACTAATTTAAACAGTGGCTTTAATTTGAAGCCAGTATTCATTTACCATTTCAAAAATCCTAGAATTATGCCAACTCTACTCTACTGAATGCTGTAAGTGCAAAATCAAAGTCTGGATGACAGCACATCTAAAAATATTGAATATTTGAAGCCCACTGTTGAGCTTTGCTCAGAAAAATAGTTCCATTCAAACCATTACTGCTCACTGACAATGCACCAGGTTACCCAAGAGCTCAGATGGAGATGTCAAGGATATTAGTGTTGTCTTTATGCCTATTAACATCACAATCATTCTTCAGCTCATGGATCAAGAATAATTTTAACTTTCAAATCTTATTATATGGAAAAAACATATTTCATAAAGCTTATGGAAAGGCTAAATGATATAGATGTAAGAGAAAAACAAAAACCAAACCACCCAACTTGATGACAGTAAAATGGCAAACATCATGCTATGAAAAACTTTGTACTACGCATCATATAGTTAGTAGCTTTATTATAAACATTTAAATGAAAATAAGAAAAGTATTAATATTTACTTATTTATTTATTTATCAAGACAGAGTCTCACTTTGTCACCCTGGGTAGATTGCTGTGGCATCATAGCTCACAACAACCTCAAACTCTTGGGCTCAAGTGATTCTCTTGCCACAGCCTCCCAAGTACTTGAGACTACAGGAAACCATCACAGTGCTCAGCTGTTTTTAGAGATGGGAACTTGCTCTTGCTCAGGCTAGTCTCAAACTCCAGAGCTCAGGCAATCCACCCACCTCAGCCTCCTAGAGTGCTAGGATTACAGATGTAAGCCACCTCTCCCTGCCAAGTACTATATTTACATACCTGGGCAGTTATAGAACCACTGAGAGCAAAGGAAAGTTCATGCAAGCACACCATTTTCCCTGCCTGTTAATTAGTGTAAAACAAGGCAAGTGACTTCCTTAGGCCAGCATTGCTCTCACATAGTGGCCAGTTCCATGTTTCTACAAAAAACAAATGAAAACCTCAAATCTGTCTTGAAAACTGAATGATCATTTCATATGTTTAAGTCCTCTTGGAGAAAGGGTTACATCATACAGTGAAATATCTCAAATATCAGCTTTAATGTTTTTTCTCCAAACATTGTCCCTCTCAGGCAGCTACTAGTGTTTTCTCTCCTCCTCCCTAAAATAACTTCCCTATCCCTAAAATTCATCAGGAAAGGGGTTCTCTGATCTTATATTACATCTCTGACATTAATTTATATATGCCTTTGGTGAAAGTTGAACTTTCAAGAAACCAAACCTGGGACATAAACGTGGTCACTTAGTGTCTTCAGATATTAATATCCTTTTATTCAACAGTCTACATTCATTACAATAAAAAAGGAAGATGTCATCTGCTGCTACTGTGAGAGTTTAATGAAAATAGTCTCTTCACATAGTCACAGTAGCATTGTAAGGTGATGTAGCTATTTTGGAAGGCAGTTAAAAATATCATAAAACCATTATATATATATGTGTGTGTGTGTGTGTGTGTGTGTGTATATATATATATATATTTAGCACAGTTAATTTCAATTACTAAGCACAGTTAACTTCAATTGCTAAGACTCTATCCTAACAATACAATTGAAACTATAAGATAAATGCATGAAGATATCAATACTAATATTGTTGTGAATCCATGACATTCATTACTGGAAAACTACAACTAAGCTAAACATTGAACAATCAAAATTTGAAGATCAACTCAAAAATAGTATTATCTTTAACGAGACACATCTTTTGGGTTTCCTTAATTTGGTATATGTGCACTTACTCAAAAAATTTCTCAAGATAATAGATTCTGGAAAAAATATGGAGTATCAGGGAACAAAATAATAAAATGGAAATAGTGGTAAAGACCTTAAGATGATAGATATAAGATAATAAAGGGAAAGAAAGGGTACAGCTTTTTAAAACAGGTGGCCCAGAATTGTGTAGATAACTCCTGACTTTTTTTCTCCCCACTAAGGCTATATACATAGTTGAGACCAGAGATTACAAAAATATTTGTGAGTATCTCCTGGAGTACTTTATATACATTCTCTCCAGTTGAAGAAACTTTAGCAGGAGAAGCCAAAAATATTATCAGCTTCCAAAGAACTAAGGAAGGAATAAGCAAACAGTGTGCATGAATATACTTCAGGCAAGTTGCAGAAGAGTGTAAGAGTGCTGAAGAACCCACTATGGCAGTGTAGAGTCATCTTTAAATCTAACCAAGTCCAAAAAGCACAAGGCCAACCTACAACATTACCAGTCAAATGAGGTCCTGTGTTATCCCTCCTCTCTCTCCTAGCTCCCAGAGTGGAGAAACTGATGTTAAGAGGCAGAGAAAGAAGCTGATGTGCACTCCTTCTCTACTGTGGGCTTCCCTGTGTGAAACAGTGATGAGCTGGAAAAGGGGAAATTTAAGTTCAGACTGAATCTTTAGATTATAATATGGGCATACACATATTATTTTCTAAATCATGATTTGTGTGCTTGCAAATATAATCATGGAATTTTTCCCCCAAAATATTATGGGGCTTGCCTGAATTTTCATCCAAAGGAACAAGAACTAATCCTCCATCATATTTATGATGAAACTGATATGTAAAAATGAAGTTGTAATGACTGTAACAAGCTGGATATACTATACAAAAAAAGGAAAAAATGCTTATGATGTAATGTCAGATTAAAACATCTATGTGATAAGATTGAACTAGTATATACATAAATATATATATGAATATAAATAAATATTATATATATATATATATATCAAGGAACAAATAAATATGCCACAGCACAGGTGGCCCTCCATATCCATGGGTTCTGCATCCATGGATTCAAACAACTGTGGATCAAAAATACTCTTTAGGGGTGGAGGCAAGATGGCCAACTGGAGCCACCTTTCCACAGAGGCTCCCATCCAGAAGGAGAATTAAAGGACAGAAGTTTAGCAAGTAAGCTGATGGTTGGGAGCTGAGCCAAGAGAGAAGGTTGAAGAACACACATCAACCCTGCTGAGGCAAGCTGCAACCCCAAAGATACAAACAAAAGGTACAAAATCCATTGCCAAGCAGACAGAAGTCCCCTCCCCCCAAGAACAGCTCCCAATATACTTTCTACAAACAAGCAAGCAAAGTTTAAACATCCTCCCATTTTATCCTACAGGAGAGACCCTCTAAAAACAGGACCTCCTTTCCCTACTAGGGTGCCATGGCACTCTCCTGCCAGGCATAAAACTGTATAAAACTGTGTATATTCTCTACCTGTAATTCTGAACTCCCAGCACTACCCTCCACCCTCACTCCAAGGTCTGGAAGCCTGTCCCCCATGGATTCCAGATTCTTGGGCATTTTCTCAAGAGGTGTGGACAGGGTGTGTGCTGTTGCAGGTCTGTGCTGATTCTGCAGCATGGGGGTAAGGAGAAAATGGTGGACTGAAGGATCCATATGGAAAATGGACAGGTTGTGCCCATCCACCCCCCCCAACCTGGCACAGAGCAGCAGTGACAGCAGGAGTAACAATAGGGCTCACAGCCCTGGGAAATTTTGGACACTCCCTCCTTCTCTGGGCAACCAGAGAAAGCCGGGCATCTACCAGGTGGCAGACACTGGTGGAATAGATCTGGGATGGTAATGCAGACCCTGTGAGCACAGAGTATGCCTGAGGTGGTACCAGCCAGGATGGAGAATTAAAGACGTGTGGGCAGAGACAGCATAGTCCCAGGGTGGGGCTGTGCCAGGACTGCTTAGTGAACCTAAGAAACACCCAGCCCTCAGGGGATCATAGCTGAGACAAAGGCAGGCAGGAAACTGAAACCTGAGTGTAAGCTCTAACCGGACCCACCCCAACACAGACTGCAGGGGAAACAGAAACACCAGCTCTGGGCATTAGCACAGTTGCAGTTTCTGTGAACTCAAACAGCACCTGGTCCGCAGGGGAATATAGTCAGGACAGAATCACAAATTCTGCACAAATATAAGTGCCAGCAACATCAAACAGGGGTGGGGCTGGAACTGAGTGAACCGCCACAGCTTCCATTGACCACCTGAGGTTGTCAGGCCTCAGCTTTCCCTGCCAGATGGTGGCAGAGTGTAGAGGCCTGGCCAAGGAGACATAAGACCTCTCTATGACTCAGGTAAGCTCAAACCCCTGGAGCATCTTCTCATTGGAGGGAACTGCGTCATAGGCCTGCAGGGTTACTAGTGACTGGGTGTGACAGAGGTGCAAGGTGGGGAAGGAGACATCAACTTTCCCAAACTAATTCATTTTCTGTGGGGGTCCTTCTGACTCCACGGAGCAACAGAATGAGTCATACTCGAGCTGCCAGCAGACTCCTGCTATCTTGTTGCCAGAGACCTTTTGAACTCCCTCACTTGTAGGGTGACCAGACGTCCCGCTTTTGGCAGGACAGTCCCGCTTTTCAACAATTTGTCCCACGTTTTTAAAAAGTCCCGATTTTTGGAAAGAATGCACAAATGGGCGGGAGAACAAGAAGGGAATATATGGTTTTTGGCTGCCATGTGGCTATTTTGCCAGAATATGAGTTTTATATTATTTTTATTAATTTTATAATGTTAAACTATAATAATAACAAATAATTGCTGAGAAGTGATTACCGAGAACTGCTTATCAAAGTTTGCAGTGTTGTCAGGCCCTGCCCTGCCTTGCCCCGCCCCCCCACCATGTTGTCCCACCTTACCAATGTTAAAATATGTTCACCCTACTCACTTGAAACTGGGTGCTAACTGGGACAACTGATTTGAATCTCTCAGACTGGACCAATCACCTGAAGACTATCCAAAATGGTACCCTGGGTGTGTGGTTGTGGGAAGGTTTGATTTTCCTTTTCCAGTTGTTGCCCATGGGGGATGGGGGGGGGACTTAATTGCTGGTATTTCTCCACAGCTGAGACTTCAACCCAGAATAACTAATTCACTAGGGTAGGATAGAGACCAGCTGAAAACAAGACAGAGTCACTTAGCCCCAACACACCAAGTAAGTCCCCAGTGTCTCAGGCCATAGCACTGTACAGGTCCTTTGCAAAGCTCTAGGGGAAAAGATACAGACACAAGTCACAGCTCTTGGGTAAAGGGCTGGTTAATCATGACTCCAGGAGCCCCCCTCAACTCAACTTTACCTTATCTGCTCATCTAGCCAAACGGTGTAAAATAATCATGGGGCAGAATCAGTGGAAAAATTCTGGTAACAGGAATAACCAGAGTAGATCAATTCCCACAAAGAACTATACAGCAGACACAACTGAAGATCCTATTCACAGACAAATGGTTGAGATGTCAGAAATAGAATTCAGACTTTGGATTGCAAATGAGATTAATAAAATG
>CAUYTI010045327.1:0-27207 GCA_963575145.1 Galago senegalensis | reverse complement strand
AGACATATGAAAAAATGTTCACTATCATTAATCATCAGAGAAATACAAATCAAAACAACTTTGAGATATCATCTAACACCAGTAAGATTAGCCCATATCACAAAATCCCAAAATCACAGATGCTGGTGGGGTTGTGGAGAAAAGGGAACACTTCTACACTGCTGGTGGGGTTGCAAACTAACACACCCCTTTTGGAAAGTCATCTGGAGAACACTTGGAGAACTAAAAATAGATCTGTCATTTGATCCTATAATTCCTCTGTTAGGTATATATCAAGAAGACCAAAAATCCTACTACAATACAGATATTTGTACCAGAATGTTCACTGCAGCCCAATTCACAATTGCTAGGACATGGAAGAAGCCCAAGTGCCCATCAACCCATGAATGGATCAACAAATTTTGGTATATGTACACCATGGAATACTATGCAGCCATAAAGAAAGACAGAGACTTTACTTCCTTCATGTTTACATGGATGGAGCTGGAAAATATTCTTCTTAGCAAAGTATCTCAAGAATGGAAGAAAAAGTATCCAATGTACTCAACCCTACTATGAAACTAATAGTTAGCTATCATAGGAAAGCTATAACCCAATTTTAGTCCAAGAATACAGGAAATGGGAAGAGGGCGGGGAGGGGTGGGGGGCAGATGGGTGAAGGACGGGGGATTGTTGGGATCACACCCATGATCTATCCTATAAGGGTATATGTGAATCTTTCTAAATGTGGAATATAAATGTCTTAACACAACAACTATGAGAATGACATGAAGGCTATGTTGGCCAATTGGATGAGAATACTTCAAACTGTATGTGGAAACAACACACTGTACCCTATTATAGTATTAATGTGTACAACTATGATTTAATAAATTTAAAAAAATAAAAATAAAATCATCTTTAAAACACTAACTTATTCATTTCCTCATGAGAAGGGGTACTTGATACAATGTAGATTCTTCATAGGATTCAGCCTCATTCAGTAGGTCTGCGTTGGGGCCCAGGAATAGGAATTATTTTTAACTTTGTATTATGAATATTTTCAAATATATAGAAAAATGGAGACTAATCTGAGGACCATTCATGTGCCTATTACCTAGATTAACAGTTAACATTTTTACTAGGTTTGTCTTAACATTTTTGCTGAAATATTTTAAATAAATTATGTAGACACCATAAAAATAAGAACATTTTCCTTCCTAAAACCAATACCATTACACAGCTAACAAAATTAATCATAATCCTTTATTATCACTAATTCCCAATCCATATTCAAATTTTGCTAGTAGCTAAAATATTGTATGTTACTCCCAGTTCATTCCTGCCAGGATCCTTCAGCAGGGCCAGAGTATCCAAGTCTTGCTGACCATGTGTTACCTAATAGCTTTATCACCCACTGAATGATTCTTTTTTTTTTGTATGAAAGGTCTTTATTGGTGGGGGGGAGGGAGGCTGCAGAGCAGCACCGAGGAGGAGAGAAAAGAGGGGAAAGAGATAAGGAGAGAGTGGGGAAGAGGAGAGAGAGAGTAGCATAGAGAAGAACGAGGGGGGAGAGAGGGAAAAGAGAAGAGAGAGCAGAGAAGGAATGCAGAGAGAGGCAGGAAAGAGAGAGCCCACTGAATGATTCTTATGTCAAGCAATTATTTCACTAAGGGCTGCAAAATAGCGATTTTTCTATTTCTATTATTCGTTCTATAACAGCTGACAATCTTAGAGACAGAGAGAGAACTCGAGAGAGAGGGAGAAAAACATCAATTACTCCTACCGGAAAGGCAAGGTAAATAATCATTAGTTTTGAGTTAATCACTTTTCAGAGTAAGGAGTAGGTGACAAATGATATTTTGTTTATTTTGTTATGTTCTCTGGCTTTCTCTGTTCTGAAGAGTTTGTAGACTTACAGATTATTTTATATTCCACTGCAGTTCTCTTTGTGAAGTTCAAATAGTTCCATCTTTAGCCAGTAAGAGTCCCTCAAACCAGCTCTCTTTCTGACATAAAGCAAGGTGTCCAGGCTCACCTTATACAATACCTTGCCCAGACTCCAAATCAGCTATTTCTCTGATGAGCTCTGGTTTCTTTTACTGGGAAATGGTATTTAGAGAACAAAGTCTAAGTCCACGAAAAGGAGACCTTGGAGAAATGGCTGATTGATCCAAGGGCTGGGGCAAGGAAAATGTAACATTAGTCTTAGAACACCTTGTATCAAAAAACAAGGAAATACTCCAAAAACAATGAAATAATTTCAAAATGACACAGAAGCCAGCTTGAAGGCGTTCCCAAATCTGAGACAATCTGGGCCTCAAAATAGTGATGGTGACATTATAATCCTTGAATAAAAAAGGAAATCATGATATACATTAGCTAATTAACTAATCAAAAGGTCGTTGAGGAAGAGGATCCTATACTTACTTACCTAAGTACCTTTCCACAATTAATTATTAACTACCTAAAGGGAAAAAGATTAACTCCAGGGAAGAAGGCTGGAAGATACCACCAAGTGATGGAAATCAACATGACAGAAATGGGACAACCCAAAATTACATGCCATCTAATAAGACGTAACAAGAACACCCATTACGGAGGTTGCTGTGAGCTGTAATGCCACGGCACTCTACCCAAGTGGACAGCTTGAGGCTCTGTCTCAAAAAAAAAAAAAAGAACACCCATTACTGCTGTGAGGTATGCTTTCCTGCCAAAAACACACAGCCCGAATCTAATCACGAGGAAATACCAGATAAACCCAAATTGAGAGACATTCTTCAACACAACCGTAATCGTTGCAATCTTCAAAGGGTCATGAAAGTAAAGGAAAGGCTGAGGCACTGATCCAGGCACCAGGAGACGTGAGAAACTGGACACTAATGCAACCCCTAATGCTCACCTTGGTCCTTCTGCACTCAGGACAGAGATGAGCTGTGGTACTTGGATGGGGTCTAAAGACTAGACAGTGGTCATATTTTGGTGTTAATGTACCAATTTGATGACTGTATTGTGTTTCAAAAAAATCCAAACTAAAAACTTCTGGGGGCTCGGCGCCTCTAGCTCAACCGGCTAGGGCACCAGCCACGTACACCTGGTGGCGGGTTCGAATCCCCAACCCGGACCCACCAAATAACAATGACAGCTGCAACCAAAAAATAGCCGGGCGTTGTGGTGGGCGCCTGTGGTCCCAGCTACTTGGGAGGCGGAGGCAAGAGACTCGCTTGAGCCCAGGAGTTGGAGGTTCCTGTGAGCTGTGATGCCACGGCACTCTACCAAGGGGGATAGCTTGAGGCTCTGTCTCAAAAAAAAAAAAAACTTCTGGGATGAGAGGGAGCATCATTTCACCACCTTCACAATGATTGTGAGGAAGAAGCATTTGCACCAGACTTGCGAATTTTCCTTAACTTTGAGATTATTTTAAAATAAAAATATACGTGTTAAAGTTTTAGAGAGGTTACTATTTTTCATTAGTTTTTGATTTAAACTTCTAGCAATTGGGGGGTGAGCAAATTTAAGGAAAAAAATATATAAATTATTTCCCCCCTTTTTATGCAAAAGTAATATACTTCACACTGTTCTGCACCCTCTTTTTTTCATACGTGACAATAAATTCTGGACAATACTTCACATCAGTACACACGGAGATGTTCCCCACTCTCTTTTATGATTACACATGCTCCCTTCCCACTGCTGATGCCCACTGAAGCAGTTGTTCATTGAGGTAGTTTTAATCTTTTCCTATTAAAAAAAAAATCAGAGCCACAATTTGTGCAAGTATCATTTTGTGCTTATGCAGGTGTACGTTTAGACTACGTCTCTCGGAGTGGAACTGCTCAAGAAGCAAATGCTCCTTTTATTTATGAGATCACCATATCCCCCTGCAGAGTAGCAGTTTGCACTCCCACAGCTTCACAAACACAATTGGTCTTAGGTTTTTGCCGATCTGACAAGTAATTTGCATTTATTGCATTGCAAGTGTGCTTGAGAGTTTTTTCACATGTTTCTAAAGGTAACAGAAATGTTGGCAATACCCAGAATTTCTTTTTCTTTAAGACAGAGTCTCACTTTGTCAAGCTCAGTAGAGTACTGTGGTGTCATAGCTCACAGCAACCGCAAACTCTTGGGCTCAAGCGATTCTCTTGACTCAGCCTCCCAAGTAGCTGGGACTACAGGCACCCACCACAATGCCCAACTATTTTTAGAGATGGGATCTCACTCATGCTCAGGCTTGGTCTCGAACCCGTGAGATCAGGCAATCCACCTGCCTTGGCCTCCCAGAGTGCTAAGATTACAGGCATGAGCCACGACACTCGGCCCAATACCCAGAAATGTTTTTAAGTTTCCTCCCCCTCCCAAGTGAATCTGATGGATGCCAAGGTTAGAAACTGTGCCCTTGTATTCTGTGGGTTTGGTAGCTGAGAAAGAACCCGGGGCTAGTAAATACTGTTTATTTCACTGGCATTTAGGCACACAGTGGAAGATAAGTGTCCTCAAATATTATCTCCTCTATGAAACTTTACCCAACTCGCTGAGCTGGCCTTAGCATGGTCCCTCTGGCATTTTACACGTCTCTCTACTAGCACCTATCATAGCATATCAAACTTTTTCTTCAAATGACAATTCCCACCAAGGTTTTGAGCCTAAGAAGATAAAACACTACGCTTTGTTCATTTTTACATGCTTAGGATCCAGCCTACTCCCTGGCATATGGTAGATACTCGATAAGTGTGTGTTCCAACAACAAATAATGATTGATCAGTAACACTGGTTTTAAATTCATACTCAAATCTAGCATGGCATTTCTCTATGAAAACACACATAGCAGACAAGAAACAAATTCTTTTTCTTAGAAACTGTGAACTTTAAAAAAATAAAAATAAACACACACAAAAGAAACTGTGAACTTTAAAGGACTGTTTATTTTCAGGCTTCTGATCTCTGCCTAGCTTTAGTCTCTTTCAGTAAGAAAACAAGTCTGTCTCCAGAGTGCCTGATCCCTTTCCCCAGCCAGTAGGTAAATGTAGGAGCCCTGCTTCTTCCACAGAGACATTCTCTGGGTCTGCTCACAGGGAAGGCCCCACACCCTGGACCCTCCTTACCGGCAGCATCCATCACATTCCCAGAGCACAGGAGTGCGTGGGGTGGTCCCGGCATGTTCTCTGCTGCCCTTCCTTCCCTGCTCCGTGCTCCTTATAGGTGCATTCTGGCAATACACTCCATCTTTGGACTTTTCACTACATTCGTATCATAGCCCAGTCATTTCAATCCAGACAGTTATAAGCATAATGTTCTTTCTTGACTACTATGATTCCATTTTTCTCCCTAAGGAGGGAAATCCTTGAACACAAAACACTTGCTTACTAATGATGCACCTTAAGAAACCACGCTCTCCTTCTGACAGTCAGTGGATGGTCATATTTATTCTGAGAAATATTTTAAATCTCTTTTAGAAAGCTTTTTTTTTTTTTGAGACAGTCTCACTTTGTTGACCTCAGGAGAGTGCTGTGGCATCATAACAGCAAACTAAAACTGTTGGGCTCAAGTGAACCTCTTGTCTTAGCCTCCCAAGCAGCTGGAGCTACTGACACCCACCACAGAGCCTGGCTATTTTTAGACATGGGGTCTCACTCTTGCTCAGACTGATCTTGAACTCCTAAGCTCAAACGATCCACTCTGGCCTCCCAGAGTGCTAGGATTACGGGTGTGAACCACCACGCCCGGCCTTAGAAGATGTTTCTATTACAAAGAGTTAACCATAAGGTGGTATGTCAAAAATGCCAGGCTGTCGACAGAGTGGTAATCAGGGACTTAGGTTAATGTAGTTCTGTCATTCGTGAGTTGGTTTATAAACATGTGAAGAGTGCATCTCTGGTCTTCAGGAAAACTGTCCGTGCAATAATAATTGCATTTGTTACACCAATATTCTTTTCTTTCCTATTCCCCTCAAATATATCTGTACACTTCTATTACAATAATAAATCAGTTCTAAGCTATCCATTGCTTTGTTAAAATTTTAATTTGAAATCAAAGACATTAGCTACATTGCCAGCTTGGTCATAAAGAATGTCAAGCCACACTGTCTGAGGGACAAAAGAAAGGGAAATGCAGTGAGGAGGGAAAAAAGCAGAGGGGTAGCAGGGCCCTGGCTGGCTACCACCCAGCAGGACAGATGCTGCACGGAAAGCAGAAAGTGAGTAGGCTCTGGAGCCTGGCAGCTTTTGTTCCACCGGTAGCTAGGTGTATGGTCTCAGACAGGTGAGTTGATGTCTTGGAACGCCAGTTACCTCACCTGTGCTATGAAAAGACCTCCTTTGCAAGTGAATCTGCCTGTGTGCTCAGTGTATGCAGATACTATTATCCAACAACAGCAGCAACCACAGATTAAACTCCTGAGATGAAACAAGCAGTATGCAAAGTGCTGTCTATCCACTATTTCATTTAATTCTTTAGATTTTTGAATTACCATTTCACAGATGAGGGGACACTGGGAAATACCATGCTGTTTACCCACAGTCACCAGTTAGTAAGTAGCACAGCCTGACTTCCAAGGGGTTGCTAGTAAGCCAGCTCACTGTGGAGGGGTGGGAAAAGGCCTGATTTGTAGCAATTGTCAATTCCTATGGTGTAAATACTCCTACTGTGGCTGATTTCCAGTTACCAAGGGCTTGACCATCGGCTTGCACAATTCCTGACTATTTAACAATGCGCTCTTCAGAGCCTGTGCAAGCTGGCTCCAGCACACCACAGCTGGATGCCCAAGTCTGACTCCAAGCCCCTGCAGTCTGCTCCTTCCCAGCACACACACACTCACACACCCATCACAGGTGTTTAGGAAGCATCTGTCGAGCTGCAGAAAGAGGACGGTTCCTATTTTAAACAGTACTCCCGAGACATAGTCTGCTCTCCGTGCTCTCTTGCCTCCTCTTGCGTCACTACGGACCAGCCCACATGGTGCACAGTGATCACAAGCAAGCTGTTCTGAAAACCTGCCAAATCATCATGTGACTTCATGGTTTTTTTTGTTTATATCAAAATGTATTAAATCAGAGATGGGTGAGACTCAAAGAATGATTCATCTTGAGGCAAAATTCCTCTCCAGTTGTGAAACTATGAAACCAAACAAGTTATGGGCATCCAAAGCACAATGGTGAGACAGGCAGAGGACAGACACTCTCATTCCAAAAGCGAGAAGGAAGGAAGGAACAAGAGGGGATAGGTGTCAAGCAAGTCTAAAACCTAGCAAAGCAAACTGCACAGGCCTATGGGGAAAGTTGTTCTGCCTTCTGGACCTATTGGGGTGGCCATCCCACCTGCTGCACGCACCAAGGCAGAAGTACTGCCCAGTAGCTCTACTGGGTATCACTGCTACCCCCAGCTCTGGGCACTCCTATCCCTACAGTTTTGTGTGGCCTCGTCCCCTTTGAGTCAAGGCCATCTGGCCTGTTGGAAGCAAGGTGATGGTCCTTCCCTTTTGAACCAAAGAAGCAGCCCTGAAGATCTCTGAATTGAATTCAAGGTCATTCTTCCCTAGTCTTAAAGAATCTAAAACGTCTGAGAGCTTTCACTCATTGATTCCCTCCCTTACCATTTCTCTTTGGTTCAAAGTAGCTTTTCCTGCTGGGTGGCTGACCAAGTCCATGGCTCACACCAACGTTAATCCCCTTACCAAAGGGCTGCTGCTGCTTAGTGTTCTCATTTTTTTGTAGTATGAATAGGCTAAGAATTTTTCAAATCTTTTTGCTTAACAATTCTGTCTTTAAGTCATTTCTCTCTTCTGGAATTTTACTTTAAGCAATCAGGAAAAGCCAAGCCACACCTTTAACACTCTGCTTAGAAGTCTCTTCAGCTAAATATCCAATTTCATCCTTCACAAGTTCTACCTTTCAGAAAACAGTAAAATGCAAATACAACTCAGCCAAGTTCTCTGCTACTTTTATAACAAGGATGGCCTTGGCTCCGGTTTGTAACAACATAACGTGGTCCTTGTCTCCACTGAAGGCCTCTCAGAATGGCCTTCACCTCTACCCACATGCTGTTCAGGACTATGCAGGGGTTCTCTTTTTTGTTGTTGTTGCAGTTGGCCGGGGCCAGGTTTGAACCCGCCACCCTTGGTATATGGGACCGGCACCCTACTCACTGAGCCACAGGAGCCACCCAACACAGGGGTTCTCTAAGAAGCTTGAGGCTTTCTTTCCAGCTCTCCTTTTCTTCCTGAATCCTCACCAGAATCATCCTCGACATCCATATTTCTAGCATGCATCCCAAAATTCCTCCAGCCTCTACCCACTATCCAGAGCCACCTTCACAATTGTAGGTATTTGTTACAATAGCACACCTATGTTTGGGTACCAGTCTTCTGTCTTACCTCAAGCTGCTATAAACAAAATACCATGAACTAGGTGGCTGATGAACAACAGCAGTATATTCCTTACAGCTGGGGAGGCTGGGAGTCTGAGGGCAGAAAGCCAGCATGGTCATGGTTATGGAGAGGGCACTCCTCCAGCTGCAGACTGCCACCTGCTCCTGTCAGCGAAAGCGAGCTCTCGTGTCACTTATAAGGACACTAATCCCAATCATGCCCTCATGACCTCTTCTAACCCTAATGACCTCCCAAAGGCCCCATCTAGCAATATCATCACAAGGGGGTGAGGGGAGTAGGGTTTCAGCAACTGGGGAAGAAGGGACGACACAAGGATTTAGTCCACAACCTATATGTTCAAATGAGTGCTTCTCCCTCCCACCTTGCCATGCTGGGCAGACACACAGCCCAACAGCACTATTCAGTGAGAGAACCACCCCAATAGGCTCTGTGGCTGCCCCACTCCCACAGCAAGGCCACACAGAATGGGGTAGTACCCAGAACGGCAAATGGCAATAATTAAGCCAACTAACCAAATGGATACGCCACATAATACTTAAGTTGAAAGACTATAATTTATACCTATTCCTTTCTAAGAAAAGGACACAGAGTAAAATTTTAGTTTTTTAGCCCTTTTTATGACATTTCATAAATAATCAATAGAGTTTTAAAGCTGAAAGTATACACAGACGAGAGTGACTGCACTGAGCGGGAGGAAACATGTGCTGCTCATTCCCTGCCTGAAACCTGGGGGGAAGGAGGAAGGCACCCTTAGATCCTCCCTCCCCTCACTGCCAGGATGCACAGACCTCGTCCCATGCACTGTATGACTCTCCTTCCCACCTGCTGCTCACCAGCACCTCATCATTTCATACCTACATTCATCAGACAGCCTTATAATTGGCCTCCCTGCAGCCACTCCCCAAGTCTTTCTGTGGTCATGAGCCAGTACTCTTTCTGTAATTCCAGTCTAAGCCCACATCCTCTTTCTGACTCCCCTTAATGCATGAAAAGCCTTTTCCTTTTCTAGTCTCATCAATTCTCACTTCTCCCACCCCAACATGCACCCTTTGCCCTAACCCTATTTAAAGACATGCAGGCCCCCCATATGTGACATGTGACCTGATTTTCTCTGAGTTGCATATTTATTTGCTGGTTCCTTATGGTCTGACTTCCCTCACCAGAATATAGGACAATGAGAGCAGGAAACAGGTTTGTCTCAGGTATACTGGTATTGTGCACCCTGCCCCCCTGACATCTGGAATGATTCCTGATACCTGAAACGCACTTCTATAAAGACTTGTTGAGTGGGCTCAGTGCCTGCAGCTCAGATTTGAATGGATGAGTTAATGGATACCTCAGTGCCTTTGTGCATGCTGTTCCTTCTATTTAAGAAGTCCTTTCCCACTGCCCTTCATGACTTAAACCCTATTGCTTTTCTAAACCTCAGTTTAAATACCAGTCCTTCTGGAAAGCTTTAGCTATAATTTTCCTTTCCTCCCCACTACACACACACACTCACACAGAGGTTTATCTCTCGTATGAACTCCTGCTATGCCCCTGTGTAAGTCTCTGACAAATGACTTGTGAGCACCTCTTCCAACCTTGCCCCCAAATCTTCCTGTGCAAAACTCCAGTTTTCTCTTTCTTCCATCTGCTGACTGATTGCAGAGGACTCAGGAGTAGACTCTGAGGCTGGGGAGATTGTTGGAGCCGTGTGAGCACTGCCTGCTAGCCACCTACGAGGCTCTGTACTATAGGAGGGAAAAGAGTATCTATTATGCTGATCCATGGGGTGTCTGGGGCTATTTGTTATTGCAGTTAGCCTAACCTAACTTGCATAGCACACCTTTACCACAGTGCAGAGGACTGTCATTGCCCATGTGTCTGTCTCTTATTGTGCTCCTTGAGGCAGGGACTGCCTACATCACTAGGCCTAGGGCAGGTTCTGGAATAACTATGTGCACTTAATTTGGAAACAGAGCATGGCTCCAGGAAAAAAAAAAAAAGCCAAAGCCAATCCTTGGTTTTCTCCCTGACAAAAATCCTTCTGCCATTTCCACTATAGAGAATTTCTCACAGATGATGTTTTACCTTGAACATCACTTGGCCCCATCTTCCAGAGGACTTCTGCCCTGTGGATTTTATAGCCAACTTGGTCAGCTCTCAAACTCTGTACCCAAAGAGCTCACTGACGAGAATTATTTTTGAAAGAGCAATCTCTAAGGTTGTGATTAATTCTACCCTTTTCTAGGTTTTATTCATTTTGTTTTTATTTCAAATAGCACTTTTTATGTTAAAAATTAAATAAAGGTACCTAATATCTCATCTCCTTTCACACCTAAATTAATCATTACTGATTCTGACTTGGGTGAATCTATTTTGGTGAAATCAAAATTTAATTGAGATTCTAAAAGTTGAATACTTTTCTGAAACAAAGAATAAAACCTAAATGGAGGCTTGGGTCCTGTGGCTCAAGCTGCTAAGGTGCCAGCCACATACACCTGAGCTGGTGGGTTCGAATCCAGCCCAGGCCCACCAAACAACAATGTTGGCTGCAACCAAAAAATAGCCAGGTGTTGCGGCAGGCACCTGTGGTCCCAGCTACTTGGGAGGCTGAGGCAGGAGAATTGCTTGAACCCAGGAGTTGGAAGTTGCTGGAGCTGTGATGCCATCACTCTACCCAGGGTGACAGAGAATTTCTGCCTCAAAAAAAAAAACCTAAATGGATTCTGGAATGTAAAATGAAAATGGACTTCTTAGTTCTACTATGTAAGCCAGTGTCCAGATTCACAAGCACTATCTTAGTCCATTTGGTGCTGCTAAAAAAGAATACTTGAGCCTGGGTAATTTATACAGAACAGTTCTGGAGGCTGAGAACTCTAAGATCAAGGTGCTGATGGGTCAGGGCTGAGTCTCTCTGCTTTCAAGATAGTGCTTTGAACCCTGCATTCTCCACAGGGGAGGAACACTAGGTCCTGACATGGCAGAAGAGGAGAAGAGAGAGAATCCACTCCTACAAGCCCTTTTTATAGCAGCAAGCCACAGTTTGGATGACTATCGCCTAGTGGGAGGCATCTGGGTCACACAGGCAGACCCTTCATGAATGGCTTACCGCTGTCGTTGAAGTAATGAGTTCTCATTCTCTCAATTCCTAGAAGAGCTGATTGTTACAAAGAGCCTGGCACCTCCCCCTATCTCTCTTGCTTCCTTTGTCACATGGGATCTCTGCACATGCTGGCATCCCTTCTCCTTCTACCATGAGTGGAAGCAGCCTGAATCCCCCACCAGGGGGAGACACTGGTGCCATGCTTCTTGTAAATCCTGCACAACTGTGAGCCAAATAAACCTCTTTACTTTGGAAATTATCCAATAGCAGGTATTCCTTTATAGCTACACAAATGGGCTAAGACATAGCATTAATCCATTATTGAGGGTGGAGCCTTGATGACCTAAACACTTCCTATTAGGCCTCACCTCCTAACACTGCTGTATTGGAGAATAAATGTCTAACCTATGAGTTTGGGGGAACACATTCAGACCCTAACCATAACATTCTACCTCTGGCCCCCAAAATTCAAGTTCTTCTCACATACAAAATACATTCATTCCATCCCAATAGCTCCAAAAATCTTAACTCCTTCCAACATCAACTTAAAAGTTTAAGTCCAAAGTCTCATCTAAATCAGATGTCAGTGAGTGAGACTTACAGTGTAATTCATCCAGAGGCAAATTTCCCTCCCACTGCAAGCCTATGAAATCAAACAAGTTATCTGTTTCCAAAATACCATGGGAGGACAGGCATAGGATAGAGATTTCTATTCCAAGAGGGAGAAACAGGCCATAAGAAAGGAGTAACCGGCCCCAAACCCAACAGGGCATACAACATTAAATACTAAGGCTTAATAATAATCCTTTCTTGACTCCATGTACCACCTTCCAAACACCCTGTGGTGGGGGTTGAGCCCTCAAGGCCCCAGGAAGCCCCTTTCTCATAGCTGCACTGAGCATAGCCCAGGTTTCAGCTCTCAGGCATTGAAGTCACATGTTGGCAGCTTTCCCAGGCTGGCGCTGCATGCTGTTGGCTCTACAGTTCTGGGACTTGGGGGTGCCTCACTCCCATGGTTCCACTAGGCATTGCCCAAGTGAGAACTGTGTAGTGGCTCTTCCCCTCCTGCAGATCTCTGCCTCAGCCCTGAGGCTCTCTGAAACATCCTTTGAAAACTGGTGGAGGAAGCCAGGTCTCCACAGCTCTTGGGCTCTGAACACCTGCAAAATTAGCACTATGTGGACACCAACAAGATGCCCCATTGTGGCCTCTGGAGTGGTGGATCAACACACCTGGGCCCACTTGAGCCACAGTGGGGCAGCTGAGAAGCACTGGTCTGGAAGTAGGGAAGCAGGGACCTGAGGCAGCTCTGGTCAGTGAGCCCATCCCCCAAAATCATTCTGCTCCCAAGACCCCAGCACTGTCAGCCTATGATTGGCAGGGCAGCCCTGAATATCTAAAAATGCCTTTGGACTCATTCTCCCTTTGTCTTGATAAATAGCACCTGGCTTCCTTCTATCCGCACTAATCTCTTTAACAAACAGTTACTTGGCCACATCCTTGATTTTTTCTCCCAAACACACATTTTTAGTCATTACCTGGCTAGACTGAGAATTTTCCAAATCTTTATGTTGTGCTTTAATTACAACTTTCACCTTTTATCATTTCTCTCATCTTACATTTTACTATAAGCAGTTAAAAGAAGCCATGCAGCATCCTGCATGCATTGCTACTTAGCGATTTCTTATGCCAAATGTTCCAGTTCATCACTCTTAAACTCTGCCTTCCATAAAGTTCTAGGACATGGACATAATTCAGCTAAATTCTTTGCCACTTTATAACAAGGACAGACTTTCCTTCAATTCTTAATAAGATATTCCTCATTTCCATCTAAGACCTCATCAGAATGGCCTTTACTATCCATATTTCTACCAAGATTCTGCTCATGGTGATACTGACTTTTTCTATCACTTACTTCAAAACAGTTTCAGCCTCTACCCATTACCAAGTTCCAAAGCTACTTTTACATCTTCAGGTATTTGTTACAGCAATAACCCACTTCTCTGGTACCAATTTCTTAGCATATTTTATGCTGCTATAATAGACTGCCTGAGACCAGATAACTTATAAAGAACAGAGATTTATTCTCTGACAGTTCTAGAAGCTGAGAAGTCTAAGGTCAAGGCACCAGCACCTGACATAAGCCCTTTGACTGTGTCCTCATAGGGTGGAAGGCAGAAGGCAAAAGAGAATTAACACTGAGTTGTCACATGGCAGAAGAGATGGAAGAGAGAACCCACTCCCATAAACCCTTTTAATAGGGGCACTAATCCATTCACGGTGGCGGAGCCCTCATGACCTAAACACCTCCCAGTGCTTTTGCAAGGGGATTAGGTTTCATTTTTCTTTTTCTTTTCCTTTCTTTTGGAGACAGAGTTTTATTCTTTTGCCCTTGGTAGAGTGCTGTGGTATCATAGCTCACAGCAACCTCAAACTCTGGGGTCAAGTGATCCTCTTGCCTCAGCCTCCCAAGTAGCTGGAACTATACACACTGGCCACAACACCCAGTTAGTTTTCCTATTTTCAGTAGAGACAAGGGCTTGCTCTTGCCCAGGATGGTCTCAAACTCCTGAGCTCAAGCAATCCACTGACAGCCTCCCAGAGCGCTAGGATTATGGGCATGAGCCACCATGCCCAGCCTGGGATTAAGTTTCTAACACATGAATTTGGGAGAACACATTTAAACCATAACATGTCCCTCGTTTCCATTTGAAACCTCATCAGAATGACCCTAACCATCCATATTTCTACCAACATTCTATTCATATTTACATATGTATTTTCTAAGAAGATGGGAGCCTTCTCTCCAGCTTGTCTCTCTTTTCTTTCTGAGCCCTCCTCACCAGTAGTATCACGTTTAAAATCCCTTCATGGCAATATCAACATTTTCTAGCATGTCCCTCAAAACCTTCCCAGCCCCTACTTATTAGCCAGTTCCAAAGCTATGCCTTGTTTTTAGGTATTTGTAATAGCTGCACTCCACTCCCACTACCGATTTCTGCCTTAATCCATTTGAGCTGCTAAAACCAATTACCATAGACCGGTGGCTTAAACAACAGAATTTTATTTTTCACAGTTTTGGAGGCTGAATATTCAAGATTAAAGTGTCTGGTAAGGACACTGTTCCTGGTTTGCAGATGTCCTCACATGGCAGAAAGGACAAAAAGAGAGAGCTCTTGTGCCTTTTTTCTTATGAAGACACTAATCCCATTCCTAAGGGCTCTACCATCATGACCTAGCCACCTCCTGAAGCCCTACCTCCAAATATCATTGTATTGAAAGGTCTGTCTACAGCACCGTTACATATGCTAAATGCATTGTATACTAAGGCTCCTACATTAGCAATTGTTTATCATAGGTTAAGAAAATATATCTGGTTTCTGTGGGCTACATTGTTTCAAAGCAACTACTTTTTAAAGAAATGTTTGACTCGTTCATTTTAATTTCACTAGTTTGCTTTGATTGCATCTTAAGAAATATAAAAGGGAAAGAAATGACAACTTCTTCAACTAACAAGCAAAAGGAAAAAATCAGTCACTATCAAGGGGCATCTTACATGTCAGCTCAAACTGTGCAGCTTGATTGATGTAAATCTGTTTATCACCCTTCAAGTGCTATAAACAGATAGACATTCACTTCTCCGTTCCACTCCACACTCTGGTGTGTCAGCTCAGGGAATGGCATAATTATTTCAGCAATGAAACCTCCCAAATATTAAAATGACTTACAAGGCAGCAACATGGAAATTGAATTTTAGATTCAGGATAGAAAGCCTTGGTAAAGAATATACCAGAGAGAAAGACTGAAAGAGAGAGTAACATAAAGAAATCTGCAACACAAGTCAGGGTGGGTCCAGGACTGTAAAAGGGGATTGGGGAGAAGGGCAGAATTTTGTTCATGTGAGGCCTGGGGAGGGGCTGAAGGCTTGCTCACCTCCTCATCAGTTCACTTTTCCATTAAATCTCTGAGGTCCCTGAGAAGTCACCACTGGTTATACCTGAGATGCAGTGAAACAAATAGAAATTGTTTAAAATTCGAGCTGGTGCCACTAATATCTAACTTCTGTTTCTACCTTTCTGTCTGGTTATACCTTAATGTTTTTCTATTTTAAAAAGTGTCAGAATCTCCCTTGAAACTCCCCTGCCCATTCTGCTAGATTAATCCTTTTTTTCCTCCCTCTGTGCTCTAGAGAAATCTAGAAAGACCAGATCACCATTCACTAATGCTGTGTCCTAGACTGGATCTATTTTATGTAATAAACAGGAAGAGTTTTTAGCCTCAGGCTATCAATCCATCTAAGGCTGCAGTAGCCCACACAGTTTGTTTATAAGGGATGTTTTCGCCTGGGGTAAAACCCTGGCGTCAGCTACTGATTTCTTTTGCATGTGTAGAATGGGCTGAGAGTCAGGCAAATTTTTCAGACTCTTTTCAAAAATGCTTATGAATATGTTAATCTCTCTTAACACATTCGGAAAATTTTGTGAATTTCTTCCCAAGATAAATTTAGAAATGCCTGTCCCTTTCTGATAACTGGAGAAAAAGGTATTGTCCCTCAGCACTGAGAATTGTACTTAATAAACCATCCTTGGATCAGTGACTTGTTGCCAAGTCTCCTTGATTCTCTTTAATAATATTATATCATATTTGCACAACTTCAGTGGTAACAAAGTATTATTTATTGAACATTTATAATGTACCATGTTCAGGGCTAAGCACTTTGCATTTATTAACCCATTTAAGCCTCATGGGTATCCTATGAGGTAAACACATTATTATCCCATTTTGTGGATACCCAAGAAGTACATCGATTCAGTAGAATAATTGAAACCATAGTTTGTTTTACTCCAGCAAACTTAACTACTGTAGCACTATTCTGGAAGTGCACAGGACTGCAGAGTCTAAATTTTTTTTTATTCTAAATTATTTTAACCATTGTGATCTTATTTGATCTTAAATAGATATCATTACATCTATTTTTCAGAAGAAGAAATTGAAACTCCAAGAGTCTAAATAGGGAATTTCCCAAAGTAGGCTTCCCAGATCTAAGGTAGGGAAACACAAGACATTGTTAAATTTGAATTTCAGATAACAAATTTCAATATTTCGGACATATTTATACTGAAAAATTACTTGGCACTTATCAATTTCAGATCCCTTACTCAATCTTAGGTAAGTATTAAATAATTTCTTAGTGCATGCCTCAACTTTGTTATCTATAATTCAAAGTTAAATAATCCTGTATTTATATTACAATCTTGGCCTAAAGTCCCACTACTGGTATTGGGCAAGATTTGGACTACAAGATAGATTTTTTTTTCCCTAAACCCAGGGATCTTTGCACCACACTGAAGTAAGGGACTTAAATTCCCCACCTAGACTTGCAAATAGTCTGTCATAGAAAACTGCCTCTAAAGAGATACTCAAATACTCATGTAAACTACTATTTTTCACTATAGCTAAATTAATCTTGTAGCAGGTATAAATCTCAGTCTACACATACTGTGTCAAAATTATAACCATTTTCATAGTTCACTTAGTTTAGTTTCGTTTTCCTTTTTTTTGGGGGGGGGGGAGGGAGACAGTCTCTCATTCTGTTGTCCTGGGTAAAGTGCCATGGTGATATAGCTCACAGCAATCTCAAACTCAAGTGATCCTCTTGGCTCAGCCTCCCATGCCAGGACTGCAGTCATGTGCCCCCATGCCCAACTAATTTTTCTATTTTTAGTAGAGACAGGGTCTCACTCTTGCTCAGGCTGGTCTCAAATTCTTGAGCTCAAGCAATCCACCTGTCTCAGCCTCCCAGAGTGCTAGGATTACCCATGTGAACCACCATACCCAGCCTTAGTTTCTATTTTAAGTCTTCCTTCTGCTAGGATAGCGGAAACACAGCTTCCAGACTCTTTCCCTAGGATGGACCACAATTCTGGAACTTTATCAAGTGCCAGGCAGTATGGTGGCAAGCTTCCCTCAGGTCACCCTGTCATCAGCTCACATAGGTTACAGCCTAGGAAGTCCTTTGAGTCACAGCCCCGACACTCCAGGGATAAGCTAGAGTCACAGGTCTTTAGCTTGCTGCTAAAAGCTGCATCCTTTCCCTGTAGGGTCTCTAAGAGACTGGCTGTCTCTGCAGGGCTCTGCCTGGGAAACAGGGGACAGGTTCTCTCTACTTTCATTACCTCTCAACCTGGGGGAAAGATGGAGAGATTTCTATTTCTAGTCTTTGAGAAAGAAACAGGAACTTTATTCTTCAGGATCTTTTCCCAACCGGGGGGGTGGGTTGGACTTTTTAGATAATAGTCAAGAAGATCTCCACATTTCCACATCTCTGCTGTACTCCTTTTCTTTGGGGTAAGGTGCACAGGGCCGACTAATGGATTAAATGCAGAAAAATAGAAGTGAATTTGGGTGAGAAAAAAATTCATTTGTATCCTGAAATATTCCCCTGCCACAACATGAGTTATACTTTTGTAAACAAAATATTTGTATGTTATAGTTTCTCCTTTTTTTTTGGCCGGGACCAGGTTTGAACCTGCCACCTCCGGTATATGGGGCCGGCGCCCTACTCCTTTGACCCACAGGCACCACCCCCTATAGTTTCTCCTCTTAATACACTGCTCTCTACAACTCTGCTATTAATACAATCATCTGACACATGGCAGCCAGACCAATTTCCTAAAGGGAGGCTCATTGGATGACTTCTTAGCTCAAATTTCTCCCAAGCCTCTCCCCTGTCTCCAGCCCTTGTAATTTAGTCCCCTTGGCTTGGTGTTTGGGGATGTCCACAGTCTGCATATTCTGTGTTCCACTCCATCTTCCACACCTTCTCTAAAGAGCAGTCATGATCCCACAATATCACTCTGCCTGCAGTGTCACACTTCCTCTCCGGTACCTTTTCAAACTTCCCAAACTGTTGCCATAACTGTTGAGTCCAAGTACCCCATCCCTCAGCTATGTCAACCAGAACCAAGCCATTTCAGCTCACAGCCACCAACTCCTCTGCCAGCCACCTTACTGGCTGTCCCTTTAGAGCTCTAATAAGCATATATCACTATTTTAAACATTTTGAGAAATGTGCTAGCAGAGTACAGGTTAACTAGTATGTTTCTTTGTTCTGCACTGGAATTGTACCACTTTGATGTAGCAACATGGGTTATATCAGAATGACAAACAGGTGACCAGGTCCTGGATCAAGAAAAAGTGAGAAAGCTAATGCGTTAGTAAGTACAGATTGGTTATAAATAAATAATAAGAGATATAAAATACACTGAGATATAAAATACAAAAGATGACTTCATCAGTAAAACATTAGAAACCATGCAATCCAGCACTCCCCTTCAACTTACATAAGGAAATACCTTCCACCCCCACCCCCAGCCACCAGGACAGGTTTCATCTTGTTGCAAGGAAAGATGATCCTCTTCACTCTTCCCACTCTGTATACAATGTGGAAAGCCCACTGCTCCAGACTGAATGTCTGTGTCACCCCCAAATTCATATGTTAAATCCTAACCCCCAATGTGATGGCATTTGGAAGAGATTAGATCATGAGCTTGGAGCATTCAAGGGCAGATGAATGGGATTAGTGCCCCTAAGTTCCTTTGTCCCTGCCATCACGTGAGGACTCAGCAAGAAGAAGGCAGTCTACAAACAAGACACTGAATCTTTTGGCTGCTTCCTCTTGGACTGACAGCCACCAGGCTGCGAGAAGTAAGTTTCTGTTATTTGTAAGCCTTTTGGTTTATGGTGTTTTGTCACAGCAGCCTAAACACACCATAAAGCACGCTTGCTGACAAGCTTATAAAAGCTCACAGGCATCAGCAGTGACAGTTCATAAATGCATGAAATGCGTGAACGCGATGGATGATGCCAAAAAGAGATACTCTGAGAAAGGCATTAAGGAAGAGGGAAAGGTTCCCAAACTGCAGCTTTCTAGGCCGCCATTCTTCACACTTGCCCCCACTAGAGCACCAGCTATCCGTGAATTCCTCTGAAAAGCTCTAAGTGGACAGGTCTCATGGGCATGTTCATCTATTATTACACCCTCATACATGATAAGAACAAAGCTGCTTGCTCTGTGTACAGAAAGGGTCTCACTTTAAGAAAGACCCATCTTCACACCAGAATCCAGAACTGTGTGAAAGCTCCAGGTAAGAGGCAGAATTAGCAGTTTTCCTAGTCTATGCCCTTGAAGAACTGAGGGTGTCTGGGAACCCAGATTCTGGCATCAGGGGAGAGAGGAATTGCCCTCCATGTGGAGGTGATATAGGAACTGAGAGCTGGGGACTTAGGAGGACATGGATGGATTGTACAGGCTGGGAACCCCAGGAGAAAGCTACCCAGGGTGATATCAGAGAACTGTATAAGCTGAAATTTTTATGCCTCTAATATCTTTTTTATTTTATATTTATTTTTTATATTTTATATTTATTTTATTTATATATTTTTTAACATGGTAAATTTATTTATTTTTTTCTTTTTTTGCAGTTTTTGGCTGGGGCTGGGTTTGAACCTGCCACCTCTGGCATATGGGGCCAGCGCCTTACTCCTTGACCCACAGGTGCCACCCTTTATTTATATTTTGTATTTTATATTTATTTTATTCTATTATGTTTGCTCTGAGAATTTGGTAAAGCCATCTTGAAAGTGCCAGTGTGCCCAAGCTCTGCTGAGGGAAACCAAAGGAAGGGGTTTATTTATAGTACTCATGAGCCTGAATTCTCAAAGCCAGACTCAGTGGTGGCAGGGGCCAACCTGAGACGGGCACCCCAAGGAAAAGCTGCTTGGTTCCACTATACTTCCCTGAAGTCAGACCTCTCCCACCCTGTTAGAGATCTCTGTCATTAAGTCTTGGCTCCCAAGAGCACCCTCAGCCGCCTCCCTATTCTCCCATCACTACCAATAAGTGTGGCTGAAGATATCGACAGGGTCCAGGATGGCTGACAGCTGCCTTTTCCAACACCCTTAGTTTAGCCCATAACTCTGAGCTTCCAAGTTCATTTCCTTCTGCCTTGCACCCCCTGGCTTGCTATTACACGTCATTCCTTGTTGGGCATGTATCTACTCATCCTAAAAAGAGACAGACAAGCATGAAACACAGAAACCCAATGCAACCTTTGGAACTCTGGCTTAAGAGCCTATGGGGAAGGTCCCAGCATTACTGATAGATGAGACTTTAGCTTCAAGACACCACCGACGTCACTGGCTGAGCAATTTCCCAGTAGTAGAAAAAAGAAGAAAGAGAGACCCTCAGAGCCATGCAGGTCTGAGTGAGGTGTACAGAGCAGGCAGAGCCCTGCTCCCTGGGGGAGCCCAGACCACAGCCCTGGAGTTTCCTTTTCTGGAGGCTGAGTCTTAACTTCTAAAAATAGGATCTAAAAGCCAGAGGGCTTCTGAGTGGAGTGGAGATTTAATTTAGATAGAATGTCCAGAAAGAAACATGAAATTGGAACTGACAGCAGCTGAAGGGCTAGGCTGTTTCTTCCATTATGTGACTCAGACTCTAAATAGAAAGTAAATTTCCTCCACATCACATTATTAAAGTCATTGTCACATCCCTAACCACAGGTACTCACTGCTACAGGGTTGCCACCTCCAGGTAAGAAGAGCCTGATTCTCAGGCTGTAGGAAGTAGACATGAGCTACTAAGGGGCAAGGAAAACCTTGGTATGATCCTTCCGGCACTGTGATGCCAACAAGTACCTTTCAACAAGTGCTGATGCCAACAAGAATCCTTCCACTGGGCAGCCCTGTGGCTCAAAGGAGTAGGGTGCTGGCCCCATATACCAGAGGTGGCGGGTTCAAACCTGGTTCTGGCCAAAAACCAAAAAAAAAAAAAAAAAAGAATCCTTTCACTAATGTCCTCCCTTCAAATTGGCTTGTTGTTTTGGTTCATGGGCATAGCAGGCTCCTTAATGAAGTCTGTCATTGTTTGGGGGGGAGCCTGCCTTCCACTTCCCCTCTCATCCCATGTATTACATTTTATTGTATTCTCATCAGATTCACTCCCACTAATAATAAAACAACATCTATTGTCATTGACTATGTTGCAAACTCAGTGCCAAGCAGTTTAGATGAAGTCTCTCTTAATCTTCACACCAACCCTGTGAAGTAGGTGCCATAATTTTTAAAGATAAAAACTCTGAAGTTCAGAGACTGCAGGTTATTAGCTCCAGAGCTGGGCTTCAAACTCCTGGCATTTGACTCTTATGTAAGCTCTGAAGCTGTATCACCTCTGTAGACTGTAAGCACAGGCAGGAATGGTATTGTTCATTCATCCACTCAACAAGTATTTGCTGAGCAACTACTCAGCAAATCCACAGCCCATCCAACTGCAGCTGCAGTTTGTTATGAATGCTTAGTGGTAGTGGATATCACAAAAATTATGCACGGATCTTTCTGCTCATCAACTTTCGGTAATGTTTGTGTATTTAAAGCATGGTCCAAGACAACTCTTAGATAAACACTCATAGCCAGCTGCACGTGGCAGTTCAATACTATTCTTAGTGTTAGGAGTAAACAGACAAGTTTGCTGTTTGTAAAAAGCTGATTCTAGAGGTGGGAAAACAGACGAGAAATAAGTACCCCAATATATGAAAAAGATAAATCAGGTGGTCATAAATGTAGTATTAAGATTGCAATTAAACAAGGGGATGTGATGAATAGAGAATGAGTAGGTGCAAGTGTATGGCTGAAAGGGGAGACTTCAGCCTGAGGGATTGGGGAAGATCTCTCTCACAAGGCAACATGTGAGCTGAGACCTGCAGGATGAGAAGCAAATAGCAAAGTGAAGACCAGGGGAAAGAAAGTCCTAGGCAAGAGGCTGAGATTTGTTCAAGAAAGGAGGCTCACATGACTAGAGCAAAACAAAGAGATTTTACTGATGCTGAAGGTAAAGTTTGATTTTCAGTACAGTAGTGAGCCAATGTTTTCTGCTTTACCACTGAATCTACAGCATTTGGAAATATGTTCAAGATACATGTTAACAGTCACTGAATAATAGTCACATTTGTTGCTTAAAGGAGTGAAATAGTGAACAATACCTAGCTTTTGGCTCTAAGGAAAAAAGTATAGAATGGGATGCCCTGAGTGGACGAGACCTTGACGTTGAGCCTGAGATGCAGAGTCCTGCCTTCTACCTCCCCCACACAGTGGGAAAGCCTGAGTGGGCAGCCAGACCATCCAGAAGACACTGTAGAAATAAAACTGCAAACTGAAAGTCTTTCTCATTAGATGGCATGCTGTCATGTTCCTCATTGTTTTCTTGTTTTAGGATAACCAGATTACTGGTTTAAAAAAAACATGCAGGAGCTCTCCTGCCCATCCGCTCGCTTGGCTCAGCCTCTCCCCATCTCACAAGAACTGCAAGAGGGTACAGAACTGCCACCATCAACATTCATTGTCAACACAACTAACAACACCCTGACCCTGGGCCTTTGGAGGATAACAGCTCTTTCCACATCTGTTCAGGTGGGGCCTGGAGGAGCACAGATGAGGGTAGTCCACGCCACCATGATTCTCAGGCCACCCCCCAGACCAGAGAGAAATGATGTAATGCTCTGCCCATAAACACCTCTGCCCCCCAGTTATCTTCTCCCACTCACACCCCTGACTCTACCCCTCTACTGAGATGAGGCCCAGCTTCCATCAGAAGGAGCATGGCCAATGGAATATAGAACTTGAGGCTCCTGTCTTTGCCTGTTGAAGCAATGAACTTGGCGTGATACCCAAAAGCCACCCCAGTGGTCAGGCCACTATGCTTTGTAAAGTGATAAATCTCAGTTCACTGTTTGCAGGTATAGAGCTGGACATCTGCGTCCGCAGGGGCTGGATAGGTACTACTCTGGTCAAAGATTAGTGTCTTTACCTCAAAGTTGTTACAAAGTTGTTCCAGTTTGGATGTTTACAAACTGTTCAGATATTGAAAATCTCATGTTATGATTTTATCCTCAGTGCTGGAGGTGGGGCCTAATGGGAAGTGTCTGAGCCCTGGGGGCAGATCTCTCATGAAGAGATTAATGTCTCCCAGTTGGAAGTGAGTTCTTGCTCTATTAGTTCCCACAAGAGCTAGTTATTAAAGAGTCCAGCATCTCCACGACCCAGTCTTGCTTCCTCTCTTGCCATGTGATCTCTGGCACAGACTGATTCCACTTCCCCTTCTGCCATGAGTGGAGGCAGCTTGAGGCCCTCACCAGATATATATGGGCATCATGCTTCTTGGCCAGTCTGTAGAACCATGAGCCAAAGAAGGCACTATATATTTTTTTTAATTGTTTGGGATTCATTGATGGTACAAAGAATTAGGTTACACTGATTGCATTTGTTAGATAAAGCCCTTCTTATACTTGTGTCCCACCCCCCAAGAAGTGTGCCATACATCATGATCCCCCCCTAATCTCCTTCCTCCTCTCTCCCTGCTCCCTCATTCCCTTACCCCTTACCTGGTATTAAATCATCTACTGCCTTCATATTAGAATTGAGTACATTGGATTCTTGCTTCTCCATTCTTGTGATAATTCACTAAGAAGAATGTGTTCCAACTCAATCTAGGTTAATACAAAAGATGCAAAGCCTCCATCTCTTTTTATGGCTGAATAGTATTCCATGGTATAAATATACCACAGCTTGTTAATCCATTCCTAGGTTGATGGACATTTAGGTTGTTTACACAATTTGGCAATTGTAAATTGAGCTGCAATAAACAGTCTAGTGCAAATGTCCTTACGATAAAAGGATTTTTTTTCTTCTGGGTAGATGCCTAGTAATGGGATTGCAGGATCTAATGGGAGCTCTAATTTGAGTTCTTTAGGGATTCTCCATACTTCTTTCCAAAAAAGTTGTATTAGTTTGCAGTCCCACCACCAGTGTAAAAGTGTTCCCTTCTCTCCACATCCATGCCAGTATCTGCAGTGTTAAGACTCTGTGATATGGACCATTCTCACTGGGGTTAGGTGATATCTCAGGGTGGTTTTGATTTACATTTCTCTGATGATTGGGGACAATGAGCATTTTTCATATGTTTGTTAGCCATTCATCAGTCTTCTTTAGAGAAGGTTCTACTTATCTCTCTCACCCAGTGATATACATGGGATTATTGGGTCTATGTTTGTTGATTAATTTGAGTTCCCTATAGATTCTAGTTATCAAGCTTTTGTCTGATTCATAATTTGCAAATAATTTTTCCCATTCTGAAGATTGTCTGTTTGCTGTGGTTGTTGTTTCCTTATCTGTATAGAAGCTTTTCAGTTTAATTAAGTCCCATTTGTTTATTTTTGTTGCAATTGCCATGGAAGTCTTCTTCATAAAATTGTTCCCCAGGCCAATATCTTTAAGTGTTTTCTCCATACTTTCTTCAAGGATTTTTATTGTTTCATGCCTTAGATTTAAATCTTTTATCCATCTTGAATCAATTTTTGTAAGTGGTGAGAAGTGCAGGTCCAGTTTCAGCCTTTTACATGTGGTTATCCAGTTCTCCCAGCACCATTTATTGAATAGGGATTCTTTTCCCCAATGTATGTTCTTGTTTGGTTTATCAAAGTTCAGGTGGCTGTAAGATGTTAGTTTCATTTCATGGTTTTCTATTCAGTTCCAAATGTCTATGTCTCTATTTTTGTGCCAATACCATGCTGTTTTGATCACTATGGCCTTATAGTATAGCCTAACATCTGGTAGGATGATACCCCTGGCTTTGTTTTTACTACTAAAAATTGAGAAGGTTCTATTTTTTAATAAATTATTCAGTCACATAAAACAGCCATATTGCATACAAGGATCAGGAATGGGAAACGGACAAGCCATTGCAGTGTGCATGTTGCCTCTACTCACAATCTGTCCTACAGCTTCATTGATTGGCTGAGTGCGGTAACCTCTTCAAACTACAAAGGACAAAATGTATATAACACACGGGAGGAAGCCGTATCCCATTTATCAGCTATTTCTGGGTGATAAATGCTGAAGAATCATGTTTGTTCCTTCCACAGGACCCAGGTATGAACAAGAAGGAAATGTGGCAAAAAAAAAACCATTATCAGTCTTCCCAAGGATGATGTACAATGGGCTTAATCCAGTCTATACCTAATAATATTTTCGTGGTTCATGTGTTACCTTCTTCAAGCTACCTATGGTATATAATCTGATGAAAAAAAGGTTTTCTGATTATCTCCAAGCCAATAGGAAGCAAGCATGCAAACCACTTTAAATAGATGCCTGGCACATTCGTATTTTACCAACAATTTTATCAGCCTGCTTAAATAATGCTTCCACCCCTCTAAGTGCTATAGAAGATTTTTTTTTTTCAAAGAGATGATGACCAGAGAGGCAGTGCTATTTTCAGAATCAAAGTGTGACTATGAAGACTATGAACTGGGTGAACTTTAAAACTCCTTGTCCTATGTCTTTTTCATTTTTTTCCCATCATACTCCCATCACCACTGCCCCTTCACATGATCCCATACTATAGCAAGAGGTGGGTGATGAGAGGTAGTGTTGCTTTGGAAGCAGACCTGGGTTTGAATTCTAGTTTTACTACTATTAGCAGTCTGACCTCAACCTCTATATGCCTCAGTGAGCCAATCTGTAAAATTAAGAGAATCATGTTGAGAAGATAAAAATGCATCAAGAACCATAGCACCAAATTCTATATCTAGCATGTATTTGCCCCTCCTCTTTCTTCTCATCCTTCTCCCCATAACCACTCTTTCGGCTCCCTAAGGACATTGGATAGTGCAGAGGGAAGACACGAACTATTTCTTGTGAAGATGCTGATATCAAGTAACAGCAATTATATGTGTTTTCCTTTCCCATTGATTTTTGTGTTCCAACAAGCAAAGTTTAATCCACAGCAAAGAAATCCTAGTTCAGAGATTTCATGTCCTATTGGCAGAGAGTAAGAGACTCTGTCCCAAACACACTGTGAGCAAGCTGGGGCTATGTGTAAGTTTGCCATGTTGTTATCCCCACTTCCACATGGTGCCATCTCATTCAAATAGAGAGGTTAATTAAGGAAAAAACATATAATGTTTGGGAAGTGCAAATCTCAGGGAAAGCAAACTTTTATTGTCTCTTGAAAATAGGTTTAAAAATTCATTAACTCAGAAAAGAACATCTATTCATATAGTTCTTTAGCCAGACTCACTCCACAGCTAACTAGCCAGGCTATGTGTTCTTTCAAGCCTGTCTGCTTTCACATCCCTTCTTCTCTCTGTCTGGGAAGCCCTTATCATTCTTTCTGCACCTGGAAAAGTCCTATTCATCTTTAAAGGCCTAGCTCAAATGTCATATTCTCTGTAAAGCTTTTCAAAATCTTCATCCAGCCAGCCAGCAAAATTAGCCACATAATGCCCTCTTATTTTGTTCCTATCTTTTAAAGGCTTACCATAGTTCATTCATGCACCTCAATGTAGTTCAGTTAGCCATTTGTGCTCAGCTTCCCACATTAAACTGTGAGCAACTGGAGAGCAAGAGCCCTACTTTATTTGTGTTTGTATTCCTGGTACCATGCGCTGTGCCTGGCCCTGTGCCCTCATTAAATGCTGGTAGAACTGAATTCAATAATGCTGGGAAAAGTACTGAATCTCTTTTTGTTGTTGTTTTTTTTTGTTTGTTTGTTTGTTTGTTTGTTTTGAGACAGAGCCTCAAGCTATCCTCCTGGGTAGAGTGCCGTGGCTTCACAGCTCACAGCAACCTCCAACTCCTGGGCTCAAGTGAGTCTCCTGCCTCAGCCTCCCAAGTAGCTGGGACCACAGGCGCCCGCCACAACGCC
>CAUYTI010045325.1:0-46303 GCA_963575145.1 Galago senegalensis | reverse complement strand
CTCTGACAAAAGTTTAATAACCAGAATCAACAGAGAACTCAAACGTATTAGCAAGGAAAGAACAAGTGATTCCATCTCAGTGTGGACATATGGAAGTGTCGGTACTCAGCCCTACTCAGCCCTACTATGAAACTAATTTATTTCTTTATATGAATGTACTCCATTATACGCAATGGAGTATATTATATGAATGGCGTACATAATTTAGGTTAAAATTGACTTCCTATACCTTGTCTACTCTCAGCAAGCATTTGTTCCATTGTTGCAAAAAGAGGCATGTCTGTTTAAATGATTTATGTGAATTTCCTTAATTGTTGTTATGATTGTTTGAGCTAATGGACGTCATTTAGAGCACCTCTTTGCCAAGGGGTCATATGATAGAGGATCCACACCAACTCCAGAATCTCTTCAAATAAGTCAGTTCAATTAGATATATTTTGATTGAATAGTCTTTTCATTTGCTTTCTCAATAACGATAGTCAATAATTTTAAATATCTAGAAGACCTGATGTTATTGAAATTCCTTTTAGAATATACTATAACCTTACACTGCAATTTGTGTTCATTTATATAAGGCTAGTTGAAAGAACTAAAGAATGCAATATAGCATTTTCTGTTTTAACTGTCCGCCGACTTTTATATTCTTAACAAATCGTTCTAACTAGTCTCTTGACTTCCTGCTCTCCAGGCTAAACAATTACAGTCCTTTTAACTTCTTTAGAGGTCATATTTTTAATCCTTTAATCATTTATCATACTCCCTTTTAAGCTGCAAAGCCAAACAAAACTAAATGTGGTACCCAAGAAAAATTTTATCCATGCTACAATGCTGAGTATACTAGGAGATTTATCTCATGGTATCAACGCATTCTTCCTCTCTCCATGACTCCCAGTGTTGCACATTTTTTAATAACTAAGGAATGATATTGTGCACTGATGTTCATATTGTTAGTTCATCTTGTTACCCACTGCTAATGAATAGCTCCCATTAGGATTATGAACTAGAGAACCAAAGGCATCCACTTCGAGGATCAAATGTGAATTTTACATTCACAATAAAAGAATGATTGTATGAATCCAGTGACCCTCCTCAATAATGAAACTACTGGCAATTACAGTTTACCCTGGGCATATTGTGTACCAGTGTGGGGAGTCTGAGATTCACTGCATCTTATATTGCTGTCATAAAAGACATGGGCAACCCAATGTGCAGCAAAAAGAGATATGTGGATTAATTTTAAATTAAACCATATGTCTGACATATTCTGGGCTATGAAAAAATACATAAACTGAAAATGATATTTCCTAAGTAATAACAATGTTATAACATTTTTACCACAAAAGGAAGAAGTAAGAGTCCCGTGAAATTCTCCTAAAGTTTTCTACACAAGAATTCCCAAATGCCAGATGGAGCAGAGTCAAGAGGCTCTGGAAAAGTCACCTGGAAATTGTTTTTGCTATTAAACTTTACATTTTTTGAAATAATCATGGAATCATAGGAAGTTTTAAAGAAATGCACAGGAGGATTCATGCAACCTTCCTCTGTTTTCCCCACTATGGTAAATTTTATATCATCACAATCCAATATCAAAACCAGGAATATTGACAATGGTATAGTCTGTGCAGTTTGAACTGATTTCACCAGTCACACACCCTGTTGTACATGTGTGTTTGTGTATTTATCACTATGTTATTTGATAATAATTTTTAGCTTCATATAACCCCATGATTTAATTATAATATAATGTATACATGTATCAAAATCCCACATTGTATTCATAAAACTGTACATACTGAAGTCAACAAAAAAATACAATGCAAACATGAAATTATTGTTTTTAGAAGTTCTTAACATCCATTGGTGATACACTTAGTATAGCTAGCACTAGGATAACTGGCAAATGACAGAATGGTATCAATAAATAAGACTTGTCCATGGTAAATTGGGCTAGTTTTATTAATTGTAAGGAAATCACAGACACCATTATAGGTGTCATTTTACCAAAACTGGGAAAATCTTTACATATTGGAATTTTTCAAGCAGTATGTTAACAAAAGAATAATTTAATTCATAATTCATCCTATAGTAATTATGCTTTAATATTAAAATATCAAGGAATAGTTAAGATATTAAAGCATATCACCTTATTTATTCAAATTATTTATTGAGAATTATTAGTGTGCAATACTAAAATTCTGTTCTTACCCATTTTAAAAATTAATGGAGGAGTTATGTTACACATCTCGCCAACCTATATTACATCAAAGAGACATATAACCATTATCATGAATATAAATACATAGGTAACATTTTTTCCCATAGCGTGTTTATACGGACAATTACAAAGAACTTACAAATTACTCTTAGAACACTGAAGTTAAGCAAGATGCAGGCTACAATATCAGCATTAAAAAATGAATTGTATGTATTTTATAATAAATAAATAAAATTGAACTTAAAACATCATTTACATAATTTAAAACTAACAAAATACTTATACACAAATCTAACAAGACCCACACAGTATGTGCATGCAGATAATTAAAAAATATTGGTTAAAGAAAAAAAAAGTTACCTAAATAAATGGAGAGAAATACTGTGTTCCTTGACTAAAAGGCTCACAATACTGAAGATGTGAATTCTACACCATAAGAATTTTAATAAGTGCATGTAAAAAAAGATAAGATATTTTAAATTTAATTTTTAAAAAATGAATTTGAACAGCTAAAATTATTTTAAATAGAGGTGGCCCCTTGGTGCCAAGGAATAGGGTGCCAATCCCATATGTCAGAGGTGGTGGGTTCAAATCCAGTCCCCGGCCAAAAACTGCAAAAATAATAACAATAATAATAATAATTTTTATATAGAAAAATAAATTTAGATGAATTACTTTATATGTATTTAAGATATATAATATAGTTACAGTGATTGAAAATTTGTGATACTGGTGAATATACAGGCACATATATTAATGGAACAGAATACAGAACATCAGAGATAGACACACATATGTCTGGCTGACTGATTTTATAAAATGACATAAATGCAATTCAAACTAGAAAGAATAGTCTTTTTCCAAAAATTGTGGGAAAAATTGTATTCCAAAAACATTCCTGTGGTTTGTAGAAGTATTTTCTTCTAAGATGTAGTTTATATTTTAATCCTCTTAACAAAGTCTTTCACAGTGAAAAATACTTTTATTTTGATGAAATCTAATTTATCATGCTTTCATTTTCTAAACATAGGAATAAAAACTTGAATCTAGAATTTATGCAAAAGAACTCTCAAAACTCAAGAGTAAAATTTTAGGTCAAAGAAGATTATATCAGCAGAAAATTATTCTTAAAATTAAAAATTATCAAAAATCATTTGTGATCTTGCATTTGCCAAGAATAACAAGAATTATTTTGACTAATGTTACTTGAGAATATGGTTGATATATTTGATGACCTTGTAAATGAATTTTTAGAGAAGCAAAGCAGAAAATTCTTAATTTCAATTATTTGTATTAGAATATGACAAAAAGTGTTTTTATAATTTTTGGTTATATTGTTTCTCACACACGACTACTACCCATATTATACATTATAAGTAATAAATAAGTTTAAGGAAAAAAATGTATACATAAAAACCAGGTAAAAGTTAAGAAGAGAGGCAATATATTCTGGTGAAAGGATGAGAGAAGAATGGATGAAGCAGGAGGAATCTGGAGTATGCTATGAAAGTTGGACAGGGATTATATATCTGAAAAGTGTGAGCAAATTTATGTGCACAAAGATTATGGGAAAGACTATAGGTATCATAAAGAAATTAGTGGAAAATAATATTAGAAAAGTAATTTGGGGATCAGGTTGTGAAGTGCTGAAAACTCATGCCATTTAATCTTTATTCTGTAGACAATGAGAATTGAGCAGAGATAGTCAACATTATACTACTTATCAAATCAATGTTTCAGAAAGGTTGATTTAGTAACTGTGCACATAATGGATTGGCAGACATGCAGACTAAAAATAGTCCATTAGTTAGAAAACAATTTTGACCACTTGGTGTAAGTGATAAAATGTTAAACTAAGATGTTGGATATGGCATAAGTTGAAGAAGGATGATACAAGAAAAATAAGAAATAAGAGCTATGGCACAGAAAGAGAACGAAAACTGATTGCAAGTGGCTTTTAAGTGCGAAAGAGTAGAAAATGATTCTGGGACTTTGAATCTGTGTCCTATTAAGAAAAGTTAAAAACAGGATTGAAAGGCAAAACATTATTGTAGAGGTATGAAGGATGAGTGCATAGATATGGACTGCTCTTTCAAGAAGTTCAATTATTTAAAGAAAATAGGCACTTGGGCTTCTTCCATGACTTAGCGATTATGAATTGGGCTGCAATGAATATTCTGATACAAATATCTTTATTGTAGTGTGATTTTTGGTCTTAGTAGAGGAATTAAAGGCAGGTCTACTGGACCTAGTAGAGGAATTACAGGATCAAATGGCAGGTCTATTTTTAGTTCTCTAAGTGTTATCCAGATGTCTTTCCAAAAGGAATATATTAGTTTGCAATCCCACCAGCATATTTGAAAGGCTCCCTTTTCTCCATAACCACACCAGCATCTGTGATTTGGGGATTTTGTGATATGGGATAATCTTACTGGTGTTAGATGATATCTCCCAAGTGCCCATAGACCCACAAATGGATCAATAAATTGTAGTATATGTACACCATGGAATACTATGCAGCAATAAAGAAAGATGGAGATTTTACCTCCTTCATGTTTGCATGGATGGAGCCAGAAAATATTCTTCTTAGCAAAGTATCTCAAGAATGGAAGAAAAAAATATCCAATGTACTCAGCCCTATTATGAAACTAATTTATAGCTTTCATAGGAAAAGTAGAACCCAATTTTAGCCCAAGAATATGGGGAAAGGGGAGAGGGAGGCGGAGAATGGGTGGAGGGAGGGTGATTGGTGGGATCACGCCTATGGTTTATCCTATAAGGGTACATGTGAATCTCTCTAAATGTAGAATATAAATGTTTTAACACAATAACTAAGAAGATGACATGAAAGCTGTTAACCAGTTGGATGAAAGTATTTCAAATTGTATATAGAAACAGCACTCTGTACCCCATGATAGTATTAATGTACACTGCTATGATTTAATAAAAAAAAAATAAAAGAAAAAAGAAAATGGACAGTTGCAGAGCTGATGAAAGATCGGGATAAGAGTGAATGAAATTAGTGGAAGAGTAAGTGGAAACTCTCAGTAGGGCTGGATAATCAAATACCAAGAACATGATACAAAGAGCAAAATTCTTAAAGTGGCACCGTTTCCAAGATACAGCTGAGTGATTTGCCTTGGAGAGAAGAAATACTCTTCTGAGATCAAGGGGAAGGAAGAAAGGAAAGGAAAGATGCCATTCAATTCATAAGAGAAAATGGAAAGTGAGTTTCTGCCACATTGTGTCAATATTATCAAATGGTTAGTCCATCTGTCAAAATAAATAGATGTGTGTTGGAGGGCTCAATAAAGTTTGAAAATATGTAAAATAATTTTTCTGAAAAAAATGTAGAGTAACTTTGCTTTAAGGTACAACCTTTTCAAAGAGAGATCCCATATATTGAATCTGTTTTTACCAAAAAGACTAACATAGTGTTAAAAATGTATGGTAGATTCAATATGTAATGATTAACATAAAATTATTTTTCTATTAATATTTTATCCTCTAACTACTAAATATCATTCTAATGGAAAATTTATAGTTATGATGTTAACATTTTTCATTATATTTAAAATTCATTTATGCTGCATAGTTTCCATTAATCTACCATTTAAGATCTCATGAGGTGTTTTCCTGGAATGATTACTGTATATTCAGTAATATCCTAGAAACTGTTCTTCATGCTGGGGTTCTACAAAGTCCCAGAGAACTCCTTGATTACACCAAAAAAAAAAAAAAAAAAAAAAATTCTAAAAATTTTTCCTATCTATTGAATTGGATCTCTGATTCCCATCAGATCTTTCATAATTTAGCATAAATGGGCTTACATACTCTGATTAAATTATAAGTTCCAAATGAGTGTGCTATTGGCGAATGTATTAGTATATTGTTTCATTTTGGTTTATTGTCACAAGTAAATCACATGCTAAGTAAATTATGTCTTTACTTTGTAGTTTTCTGCACCTGAACATTAAAGAACCAGCTATAAAAGTATGTTACATACTGCTATTCTCGGTTTTGTTTTCTCAGACATTGCACAATTTCAGTTTTCCTTGCTTTTGTTTGGGGGAAAAGGTATAAAAAAGAACAAAGAGAGCAAGTAGATAAGTTGATCAAACTAATAAGATGACACATTTCCCCATTGTTACATAGCGATCCAGCCATTTGTCTTGGCAGTCAGAATGTCATCTGTCAGCTACATGCCTTTTATTAAGCAGAGACATTTTGTCTAGACTAAGAAAAGTGACATCAGTAACATAGTCTACAAAAAGGTTACTTATAATGTCTGTCTGAATATCTTAATCTTTCTGATATTTCCTCTGAATACGAGTAGGCTGCTAGAAATATTCTAGGACGATCTTTCATAATATGTGTGAGAGAAAATACTTTTTTCTCTTTCAATCATTAACCAAACATATATGTGATCATATTTGGTTATTTTTATGATGGCTATTTTAGACTCAGTTCATAAGTATTTATATATTTTTTGTATAAGCAAACATGAAAGGAGTTGCCTGGAATATTTTTCTTGCCTTGTAACATTCTTGTAAAGTTTGGGTATGAATATTATATTGGTTTTCTGAAATGCAATGACAGGTATTATGTATTTCTTATCTTTTCATTCTAAAGAATTATTATAACATTGGTATTATGTCTTAAGTATTTCATATATTCCAATAATGGGTTTTTCCAATAGAATTTTTCTTGATGAGTAGTTTTCTAGGCTTAGATATGATGCCTTAAATAATTATGAGATAATTTTGAGCTTCTGTAAAAATTTTATCTGTTGTCAAACTTAGCTATATATTTGCAGTATTATTTTGATGGTAAAAGTAAACATTAGTGTCTGTTCTTTCTGTTCTTATTATTTTCTCTTTTATTAAAATGGTAATGTTTTATTTATCTGTTGTTATTAAATTATATATTTTATACATTAAAAAGTATAGACTATGTAATGTACTTACTAATAATGTTGCCTTCCTCAGACAAAATCTAAATTTTTTGATTGGCTGGAGAGGCGGTGCTAGAAATACAAAATCACCTTATTACATTTAAGAATTAAGAAAACTTACGTTGGGAATACAGTTATGGGTCTTCATCCACATTTTATTTACTTGTCCTCCTGAAACGTAAGCCTTTGGAATCTCAACACAAAACCCAGGGAAGGGGTACCTGGAACCGTCCTTTGGCAGATCGTGAGCCCCAGTATTTGTTGAAAGCACAATTTAGCTTCTCAGTAACCAGTTTAAAAATCATCAGTTACATTAAGAGAAAAGAGTAATAATATTTGACCTGACCCATCTCTCTGGATCCTCGTTCTCTAGGCTTGCACCCTATAATTAGTTACATTTGCTCTGATATATTCAAACTTTGCTTTTGACTTTTTTCTAGTTTTTTCCCCTAAGTATCAATGGAATTCATTTATGTAAATACTCTGCCAGAATTATTTTTATTATTATTTTGAGACAAGGTTTGTCTCTGTCACCTTGGCTGGAGTACAGTGACATCATCACAGCTCATCGAAATTTCACACACTTGGGCTCAAGTAATCCTCAGCTTTCTGAGTAACTGGGACTACAGGCACATACCACCACACCAAGAAAATTCCTTTAATTTTTGTAGGATGGAATCTGATTTTGTTGCTCAGACTGGTCTTGAACTCCAGGCCTCAAGTGATCTTCCCACCTTGACCTCCCAAACTGCAAGCATTACGTTCTATTACTTTATCTTAAATATAGAACATATGAGAAAACCTTATGGAGGATAAAGAACAAATCAAACATAAAGAAAAATAACAGAAGCAAACTATTAATAAAATTCAGAAGAATAAGAGGCAGTTTTATCAGAATAAGAATATCATAAAAGTATAATATTTAGAAAACATAAATGTGTTCCTGAGAAGTCAAAATACAGCACTAGTAAAATAAAGTGGTGAAAAAATATTGATGAAAGGCCTCAAAACTGTTAACATAGATCAAGTATAAATAAAGAATAAAAAGATTAAAAATATAGAAAAAATACAACATGACTAACAGACTAACAACAAGAATTCCCATAATTTAAAACAGGAAAAAATTAGGGAAGCTATTAATACAATTGGGTTAAATTTCCAGAACTAATCAATAAATAGAAAAGTTTCATTGTATTGAGTACACAGAACAATGAATGAGAACAGCACCAGGAAATGTACCATTCTGAGTAAATAATAAATTTATTGTGAGATAAGTAGATGTGTTAAGAAAAAGAATATGTCAAAATTTAAACTAAAAATGAAAGGTATAAAAAGTTAAATTAAAAAAATCCCTCAACTTTTTAGGAAAAATGTAGAATAAATTTTATTGTTAAATTATCCATTAAGAATGAGGTAGAATAGTTATGCCTTAGACATGTTACCATTCTAAATATTATGTCATGCATGTTTCTTAGGAAGTTGGTTAAACATGTATTCAAGAAGAAACAATTAACCAAAAATGAGAAAAGTACAATGTATATTTTAAAATGCAGCAAATGAACAAAAAAATCTACAGATTAAAATCAGGCAAAAAGCAAATAAAAATTTTAGGAGAGTGGGTAAATACATTTTCTGAAAATGATGTATAACTATAAAGTGGATTTTGAATGAAACAAGAAGCAAAAAGAATTTTTAAAAATACCTTCTTTAAGAAAGTAAAGTAGAACTGATGAATACCTGAAATGACTCATTAAAATTTAAAATTTTTAAAACTTATAAAAGGTCCATTTCTATTTCTTATTTAAATCACGAATCATAAATCTGCAAATATGTGTTGTCTATTAAATTATTTCTTTTGCTGTTTAAAACAATAAAATCTTTCCGAAGATACCGGTAGGGAAAATGTACAATTTTGAGCTAGGAAGGAGAGAAAAAGTAAAAGTAGCATCACTGACTGTGAGAAAGATCAGAATTTCAAAATGAAAGGTGAGATAAAGCTTACTACACAATATACAAGGTTAAAGTGAAGGTGGTTGTGGAATACTATGGGTTGTGTCAATGCAGAGCTTTCAGGGAAATAGGAAACAGACAAAATCCCCAGCCTCAATGCCAGATTCTGAACAGAAGGAAAAGGACAAGACGCTTAAAGAGAAAGATGTTATAGCCAGGCCTGCTGGCTCACGCTGGTAATCCCACCACTCTGGGGAGGCCTAGACAGGTGGATTGCTTGAGGTCAGCATGAGATCAGTGTGAGCAAGAGTGAGACCCCATTTCCACTAAAAATAGAAAAACTAGCTGAGACTCATGGCAGGCGCCTATATAGTTCCAGCTATATGGGAGGTTCAGGCAAGAGGATCATTTGAGTCTGAGAGTTTGACGTATTGTGATTGCACAGCATTCTACCTAGGGTGACAAAGTGAGACTCTCTCTCTCTCAAAAAAAAAAAAAAAAAAACAGTTATAAACAACATAAAGGAAATATAGTAGAACCTTCATAGTTGACTATCTCACACATCCTTAAGTCGAGCGAATTTTCATAGACCAGATATGCACCACATGTATATAGCAATACACCAGGCCCAGTTCCTTATGTTGACCACTGGGGCATATTGACCAGCTTGTTACAGTCTGTTGGTTGGTTAACTTACAGAGGTTCTCCTGTATATTCTTAATAATTATGTAAACATTAGACTCTATAAATTACTTTAGAAGATTAAATAGTTAAGATTATAGTACAAGAGCTTGATAACAGACATCACAAAAACATTGTTATATGAAACATTGAAATACTTTATTAATTATATTGCTATTATTTCCATGTGTATTTATAGTCTTAACTGGCCTCACAGTGTCTTAACAAGAAGTATGCCATGGCTTAAAATTTTATCCATTCTGTTCAAAGCTGATTACTTTTTGGCAAATTTAAAAAATAATCACATTCAAGAAAAATAAGAATGGGGAGAGTGATAAAGTTCACTGTAATTTAAAGCCAATGGTTTTAAGCTATTATATTATGTGAAACGCTGAAGAGTGAGTAAACAAAAATATACCTGACAAGTGACCCTGAACACTGATGGAGAGGAACCATCATGATGCTTAAGTCAGTAATCTCTAAGTTTCTTTTAGGCGAAGAAATATAAAGTACGCAGATGTATGAGCAGAAAATGAATAGTAGAGTCTGGGGTTCCAAGATAAATATCCCTGACTGACTTTTTATTATTTTTCAAACATGTTTCACATTTTAATTTTTGAATTTAAATTGGTTTAATTTTCCTAGTTTATTTTTAATTATTCATTTTCAATACTGTTACTTTCAGAAATCTTTTGTTTTTCACAGAGCTAAAATAATCCCTTACTAATATTTTAATAATATACCAAATGCAGACTGCCTTAGCCCAGTAAGACTTCTATGAAAAAATATTATAGTCTGGTGGCTTAAAAAAAATAAAAACAGAAATTTATTTTTCACAGCTCTGGAGGATAGACAGCCCTAGATCAAGAAAGGTGATGGCAGATTCATTGGTGGAAACCTGCTTCCTAGTTCACAGAGGCTTACCTTTTGCTGAGCCCTCCTGTGGTGGAAGGGGATAAAGAAATCTCCTGTTTCTTCCTATATAGGCAGTGGTTCCAGGGATGTACTTGTGGAAAAGCTCAGAAAAGAATTGTCCCTATGTAAGAAGAAATAAGATTCTTAAAACAAGCCAGAAATTCAGGGACCAGCAAATTTAGAAGAGGCAACTAACTGTCTTTTAAGCCCAAATACTGAAAATAAAAGTGGGAAGAATTCATCAACACAAATTGATTGCAACTGAGTTTTAGCAGAAAGGATAAAATAAAGGTATTATGAATTTAACGATTGGTAAGTTTAATTGGTTAGTATGACACCAATATTTGCATTCATTTTAATATAAATGGCTCAGGGAAAGAATTAGACATAAGATTCACCCATCTAAAATCTCTGAAGTTAAATTAAGTTGATAGAACAAAGAATAAAAAAGGCATGAAGATGAGAACACAAAGACAGGTTATGCAGCCAATCTTAGGATTATATGTAGAAAATAAAAATTAAGAAATTAACCATTTAAAAAGAAAAAAAAGAAAGAAAGGAAAATTATGAATAGTAAATTGGGAAGAAATCTGCATTAATAAAGACTATGAGCCTGGACTCAAAAAACAAAATTATTTCAAGATTTATATGGGCCTGAGGGCATCTCCAAATTTCTATTGTGAAGGACAAGATAAGAATAAAAAGGACATTTGTCTCCAGTGATCACTTGGATGAGGCAATGAAGTATAGTGGAAAAACAAAAGCCTTCCAGATATGTTTACCTTCTGAATAAAGTGCTTTTTAAATTTATCTTACAACTATCCCTTCATTATTTATTACTTTTGATACTGGACAAGGTGGCACAGAGAACACCCACCTTGTCCCTGGACCTGTTGTGTTGCAGTGAATGGAGGAATTCACTGGACACAGCAGGGGAAGACACTGGAGCCTTCCTTTCTCCTCAAGTGGACTTCTGGCAATTCCTCCAGTGCATCCCTGATTGGTCTATTTTCAAAATCTGCTCCCAATTGGTCTGTTTTCAGGACCCAAAAGCTTATTGGACAACTGCCCCTATATAAGCCCCTCAGCAGAGAGCCCAAACACAGATCTCCACAGACCTCTGAGAGGGAGCAGGAGAGCAAGGAAGTTTGGCTCTTTGTGAGAGCTGTAACACCTGTATTACTGCTGATCCTGCTCTGTAAGAAGGTTTGGCTCTTTGTGAGAGCTGATACACTTGCTGAATAAAACCTAACCTACTGCTGATTGTGTGGTCTGTTGCTTCATTCTTTGAACCTCCAAGACCAAGAGCCTGGAAATCCAGTATCAAAATCCAGTATCACTTTCGTTTATGTTGGGTAGAAAATGTATATCTTTAGCACATAAAGAGTATCAAATTATAAATTTGTGATCCTGAAATAAAGATTTTCTTGAATAATTCCTTGTTGTAGTAACTACTGTTTTCCCCATAAAGAACATGGGTTTAAAATTCACAGGTCCAAGTATACTCTTTTTTTTACAATAAATATATTAAAAAATATGTTGGAGATTCATAAAACTTTGGAAAAACTCGACAAACTGCATAGCCTAGAATATATCTGAAAATTGTAAGGAAAAAGTCAGATTATGTCATGACTGCCTAATATATATTCTAGTATATTTTATTATGTACTATCATAAAATCTCCACAATCTATTATAAAAAGTTAAGATTTATCAAAACTTACAGAAACACAGACCAGACTTGGTGCCATTTAAGTTGAAAGAAATGTGAACAAAGGTATAGATGCAGTATTAAGTCATCACTGCATCACTGTACTGCGGTAGCAAATTTGTAACCACCTCTTGTTGCTATTGCAGGAGCTCAAGGGTTGCTGTAACCACTTAAAACACTGTGTGACACTAATCATCTCCGCGTGAGTAGTTCATCTCTCTGAAAAAATTGATCCTCATGGTTCTGGGCTGTTTTTCATCATGTTTAGTACAATACTGTAAACCTCAAATGACACCTTGGGACCCATACCAAGTGCCACTAGTGATGCTGGAAATGTTCCCAAGAAGCAGAGGAAAAGCATGGCATTCCAAGAAAAAAGTGAATTTCTTGATCTGTACTCTACAGATCTGAGAAGTCTGCAGCTGCCTTTGCCCACCAGTTCAGAAAGACAATTCCTCTCATAAACAGACAACATCACTGAACTGCATGGATATGGGCAGCACAGCAAACGTAGTTTTTCTTCTTCATGATTCTCTTACAACTTTCTCTAGACTATCTAATTGTAGAAATACAATGTGTGATTAAATATAAGATGTTATATTAGTCAACTATGCTATTGGCAATGCTTTTGGACGAAATTTTGATTTTAGAAAATCGAAAGTTATACACTTATATTTGTCTGCACAGGTGTTGAAGCTTTAATCCTTGCACTGTTCAACTATCAACGAAATTGAGAATTACCCAGAAGATAAAAAATCACATTACAATAAAGATGTTTGTATCAGAAAGTTTATTGCAGCCCAATTCATAATTGCCAGGTCATGGAAGAAGCCCAAGTGCCCATCAATCCATGAATGGATCAATAAACTGTGGTATATGTACACCATGGAATACTATGCAGCCCTAAAGAAAAACGAAGACTTTACCTCATTCATGTTTACATGGATGGAACTGGAAAATGTTCTTCTTAGCAAAGTGTCACAGGAATGGAGGAAAAAATATCCAATGTACACAGCCCTTCTATGAAACTAATATATACTTCTCAAATGAAAGAAACAACTTAATTCTAGCCCAAGAATATGGGGAGGGGGTGGGGAAGGGGAGGGGAGAAGGGTGGCTGGGTGGTGGGAGGGTGACCAGAAAGATCATCTATATTTCTGTCTAACAAGTGTACAAGTGAACTTTTCTAGAACTAGAATGTAAATGTTTTGACACAATGACTATGCAAATGATATGAAATTTATGTGAACCAGCTTGATGAAAGTATGTCAAAATGTATATGAAAACACTACACTGTACCCCATGTTTGCATTAATGTATACAGCTATCACTTAATAAAAAAAAAGAAGGGAAAAAAAATAAACATGTTACAGACTTTCCCTATTCATATATAACCCTGTAATGAACGGAACGCTTTAATGTGAATACCTTTTCAAATATATACTAAACAGATGTTCCTAAGAACTTTGGAGGATTTTATCACCCATGAAGGGCACTCATATGTTACAATATTATATATAGGTCCAAGATTTTATTAAATTATAATATAGTTTCAAACTTCCCACTACAACTAGCATCTTTATGTGATGTTGAGGCTGTGAGTTCTTCTTTGTGTATTTTCAATACTTGCAACTTAAAAGAAGGGCCACTCATGTTAATGACCCAAATTTATTATACTCAATATATGATAAGATGAATGCGGGTACTTTATTGGAGGAAAGGATTGGTACATGTTCAGTGTTCATCACAAGGTGGTTTTAAGCTATAAATAATTTTGGCTGCTGCAATATTCTTAGGGAAATTTTCAACCCTATAAAAAGATAATGTGAAAAAACAAAAATAGATATATGATAAATTGTTACACAGACTGCTGCTATGGACCATAAATGTATTTACTGCATGGGGAGAGATTATAGTGAGGAAGCTTTATTTTTTATGTTTAGAAATATACAGAACCATAAAAATGTAATGGTTGCTTTAACCTGTAAAGAGTTTTCTAATCAGTTAGTCCCTGACAGAAGGTGGAAATTGTATCTTATGAAAGATTTATTTTATTCCTCTTCCTTTAATTTTCAGAGCTCAGGAATGCTTTGAAGATGTTGGAGAGGACCTGATAAATTTTCACAGCATCATATAGAGGGGGTGTGAATAGAAAACATATCAAGAAAGTACCATACTATTTCCATATGCTTCCCGGTTTTATTAATTCGTTCCACGTTCATATTGATACAGATGGAAATTATAAAAGAACCAAATTTATAGATTGAGTTAGGAATTTTATCTCCATGGTAACATGCAAAAATGGAGATAGTAATTAAATATAACATTTATAGTTTGCTGAATAATTTAGTTGTCTAGTAATTATTAGCATGATTATAAAATGACATAAACAACTATGTGGCTCGAATGTGTGATTATGTACAATCTATGCCAAGCTGACACTTACTGAACATATTTTGCTGATTTTACAGGCAATTAATAAATACTCACACAGTGCAGCTGTGCTGAAAATGCTAAACAATTTACCAGAAACTGTGTGTGCGTGTATGTGTGTGTGTGTGATCTAGATGCAATTGAACTTGTGCTGGTACTGAGCTAAATGGCATATAGCTTGTTAATTTATCTAAATGCAGTTTAACTACTTCAATAATGAAAAATTTTAAGTGGAAGCAAGCCTATGTTTTGATCTTATTTTTAAGGCTCTTTTTAATCTCTAGACCAAGCATATTTTCATAATTATCATAAAAAAGGTTCTTTTATTACATTTTACCAAAATGGAATCTAAACTATTTCATATTTTAGGTTTTTGTCAAAATGGCAACCATTTTGATACCTTAAAAATAATAAATTGAAAACTGTGTAAAGTTTCATCTCAGTCTTATCTCCTGAACAAGTAGGACCCCAGAGTACTGAGGTCAGCATGGGGTAGAGAATCTCAATGCTGGGTTTGGCATGAGATGTGCCTGAGATACGCTTTGAGACCTTCTTTATGACTGCAATTAAGGAACCAAGACAGAAATTACAGGCAACAGATCTGTGATAGTTGAAACCTAGGGTTTAAATCAAATCTATTTCTTAGTCTGAAAGTGGCTAGTTAGAGAATAAGAGTGAAATTCTGTCGTCCACCACACAAAAACTGAGACAATCAATTCACTCAAAAATACATAGATGTGTTAATGTGCACGTACATGCACATACACACAAAAATTTCTAACAGAAGGTGGGACAGGGACCTATGGGACCCAAAGCAACCTCCACAGAGACCAGTGAATTACTGTAGTAATTTTTACTGGTGGGTATTTACAGCAATATCAAGACGGAAGGAAATTGAGGATGGACAATACTATCAGTGCAGTTTATGGAGGATTTTATCATATATGTTAACATACAGAAGTGCTTTCAACTGTGACACAATCCTGAATCATTAACCATAGATGCCCTTTGATGTTAATCAGTATAAGATTGTTTTTAAAAAGGAGAAAATTAAACAAACAAATGATAACCTACCTCTAATTCAGAATGCAAAACATGAAACCTAAACTAAAGAAACCTACGTAAACCATGGATATTATGCAGCCTTAAAGAAAGATGGAGACTTTACCTCTTACATATTTACATGGATGGAGCAAGAACATATTCTTCTTAGCAAAGTATCTCAAGAATGGAAGAAAAAGTATCCAATGTACTCAGTCTTACTATGAAACAAATTTATAGCTTTCTTATGAAAGCTATAACCTAATTATAGTCCAAGAAAAAGGGGAAAGGGGAGAGGGAGGGGAGGTAGGAAGATGGGTGGAGGGGGAGTAGTTGGTAGAACCACACATATAGTGCATCTTACAAGAGTACATGTGAAATTTACTAGGTATAGAATATAAATGTCTTAACACAATAACTAAGAAAATACCATGAAGGCTATGTTGACTAGTTTGATGAAAGCATTTCAGATTGTGTGTAAAACTAGCACATTGTACCCCATGATTGCATTAATGTACAGAGCTATGATTCAATAAATAAAAGGAAATAAAAGAAAACAGGAAGAAACCTTCTGCTTTTGAAGGTGATGGGTTTCTCTGAGGACCCTGATGTTGAGACATTGTACATGCTCCAGCATGAATGAAAAAGAAGGAACAAATACCTAGTTGTCCTGTCCCTAGTTAGTGGAGGGAGACCGTGGAACAGCCTGGACTGCTGCCATTGCCAACCCCAGAAATTACCCTTGTTCCTAGAGAGCCCTCCTCTAGCTGCACTACTCCCCAGTGAGCATTTTACAGTCCCAAGGGTGATACAGAGATCCCCAATTCAGGAATGCCCCTCATGTCCTTGGCTGTCAATTTCATGTAAGTTTTCTAGGCCTAGTCAATTATGAATGGATACAGTTTATCCATGACTGTATCCATTCATTAATGCACTCATCCATCATACCCCAGTGGAAGGGACTATGTCCATTCCTTTTTTATCAAGTCCTGGCCTAATGTAAGTACAAAGGCCCTATGTGACTATATATACCCGTAGACAAAGAACCAGGTAGACAAAGAGCTTTTATTCCCACTTGGGTTTTCTCTCCACCAGGAGTTCTGGTGTTTTTTCTCTGTATTCTTTTCTATAACATAAATACTGTCTTAGCACTGATCTGTGCTCCATAGATTCATTCTTCAAATCACCAACACCAAGGACCTACTGAAGAAGAAATTATGATATCAATATGATTCCTATCATCTTTATGTCTTTCTTTACTAAAGTATGATAGTCAATGGATAAATAAGGAATATAAGTATGAAACCAACAATGACAACATATGGACCTTCCCATATCCTCCTCCATATCTTGTTAACTGGAACAAACACACACACCAACAGAAAATCTTGGCCACTTGTGATGGTTCTAGCTGATAATTTTGTGTTTTGATGTAATGTCTCTTTACTGGTTCTAGAAAAAATGAAGAAAGCTAAATTCCTTCTTAGATTTGGATTCATTCAGCTATTATGATCAATGTGAACCTGATTCTATTTTTAGTCAGAATCACAGGGCACTTACCTTACATTTCCAGTCTGGTTATGACTAAGTCATTGAGTAGAATTAAACATCCAGGCCTGTTGTTTTTAATATTGCATGGTCAACAATGCACATAACTAAGAATTTATTTACAATAAACCAGCCAGCACCTGTATTAAAACTAGATTGCATGTTTTTACTATATTTCCTTCTCAAATTTATCCACCCTTCCATGCTATCTTACTACCTGTATTTTTTTTTTCTGAGTAATACTAGAAAATTCACCTGTCATTATTTCAACTAGTCTATGGAAAATTGTTCCCAAAAGTTCATAAGAGGTATATGCAGTGAAAGCTCTGTGGTGAAGTGTAAACGCATTTGTGATATTGTTAAAAATCCTTCCCTTCCCTGTGCTGCTGTTTGGTTAGGTGAGGGCAGTCAGGATTCTGAATAGTTGACTTGGAGACACACTACATGCTGACACTAAAACCAGTACATAAAATCAATTCCTTATCTTACATATAATGTTTAAATAAGATAAAATTAAGAACAAAATTGAAATTAAAAAAGTTCAATATAGTTTATTTTGGATCTGAAAGCTAAGCTTTGTTCTTTGATAACTGAAATACTGAAACACTACAGTGTTTCTGTATTTTATGACCAAACAGCAACCTTAGTTTCTATATACATAAAATCAAGTACATAAAACCAGTACATAAAATCAATTCCTTATCTTACATATAATGTTTAAATAAAATAAAATTAAGAAAAAAAATTGAAGTTAAAAAAGTTCAATATAGTTTATTATGGATCTGAAAGCTAAGCTTTGTTCTTTGATAACTGAAATGCCAGAAACTATAGTGTTTCTGTATTTTATGACCAAACAGCAACCTTAGTTTCTATATAGCTAAACAACAACAACAACAACAAAAACCAAACTTATTAATTCTAAAATGTGCACAAATTTTTGCCTGAATCAAACCTAGGTATGTAAAATATATAATGATATATAGTGTGGGAAATAAGAAAAAGAAGTAGACTCAAAAATGGAAAAATAATAATAACAAATCCTTTTTTTGGACACAGAAACACTTTTGTAGGCATTATTGCATAGTTAGTGAAACATTTGAAGGCTTTTTAGTAACATGAAAATATACAGTCAGGAAGTATAGATAGATTTTAGGATAATATTCTGAGAATCTAATGATTCTTCCATTTTTCTCTCAATATTTTTTGTCCATATCTTCCTTTTTTCCTTTAAGAATCAGATTTATACCTTCAGGAAAAAGATGAAAGCAAAGGGAGAACAGATTAAAAAAGAGTCCCAGTCTTTGCTTCCCAAAACTAAATCATGACACAAAGTAGGAGAAACATCTTGAGACAGAGCAGGCCTCACCTGAATTTTCACATCTCCACACTTCCAACAGATTTCCTGGGCTTGGCAGAGGAATATGATGGAATATATTTTCTGGATTCCTTGGTAGAAAGTAAATATACCCTACTTTGGAGAGCAAAATCATGAGACAACAGAAAGTCTCTGAAAAATGAATACCAGAAGGATCTTAGCTTCTTGATAGCATCACACAGTTTTCTTTTTCTAATGGTACTAAAGCTGTAGAGTAATTTCTAGAGGGTTAATAATGGCATGGGAAGAACTGGTGCATGAATGCTCCTAAACCTGAAGTAGCCACATGGCTGGGAAAACAAGGAGGTTTGGAAGAAATCACATATTCAAGCACAGAGGACCAGGAGCACAATGGAGGTCTCAAGAGTTGCCTGCATGGACAGATCACATCAAGATGAGATGGGTGCTATCTCTTCCACAAGGTGTGGATGCTGTGAAAGCTTCTAAGAACTTCTAGACAGCCCTAGGAAATCAGGCAAATCCCATTTGACTATGATTATGTTTCTTCAAGGGAGTGGGAGCTTGAAATAGACAGTAAGTTATAAATAATATGATTATAATCATATTTATATAATATGATATATAATTTGATTATAATATGATTTATGATTTGAATATAATATGATTTATATAATCATATTTATATAATATGATTATATAAATAATATGATTATATCTGTGATGGTTAATTTTATGTGTCAACTTGATTTGGCAATGGAGTACCCAGATATTTGGTCAAAGATTATTGTGAGTGTTTCTGTGAAGTTGTTTTTGGATAAGATTAATGTTTAAATAAGCAAACTGAATAAGACTGTCCCCTAATGTGTCACTTCATCTAATCAGTGAAGGCCAGTATTCAAAAAAAAAAAAAAAAAAGCTGATTCACTTAAGAGTAAAATTTTCCTGATTTTGACACAAACTGGAATACTGGATCTTATTGGGATGTGAACCTGCTGGCCTTCTGAAGAAATCAACACTATTGGTTCTTCAGTCCTAAGACCTTCAGATTCAGACTAGAACCATGCCATCAATTCTCTGTGAATCCAGTTTTCCAGCTCACCCTGCAGCTCTCAGAACTTTCTCATGTGCATAAATGTGTGAGCTAAAGTGGTTCTTCTTCTCTGAAAATCCTAATACATACTCCATGTATATCCAATTGTGAATTGAGTTCCTACTCGAAAAATTATTTTAAAATTTCACCTCTAAAAGGAGTAGAGAGAAAAGAAAGTAACTGAAGAGGAATGTGTCACCAACAAAGATTTATTTTGTCTGTTTGTTCTGTTTTCTTTACCTTCTACACAATACTGATGAAAATAATACATAAAGGTGTACATAAAAATAATACATACAAGGTGTACATAAAAATACATAAAAATAATACATAAAGGTATAAAATAATACATACAAAGGTGTACATAAAAATACATAAAAATAATACATAAAGGTATAAGGTGGTTGAATTTCTCTATTACTATAGATCCCACACACAACATCATTCAATAGTTTATCATTTAGGTCTGAACTATGCTCAGACAGACATTCTAAGTTATTTTACTGAAGACCAATGTTTTGGACGTAGGATTTGTGCTCTGTTGAATTGTTAAAAATCAGTAATTTTTCCATGATAATAGCAGTAATACTACTTAGGGTCTGTGTGACAGCTTAGTTTATGAAAATACTTAATATTCATCATATAATTGCAAAAATCCCATGACACAAGCAAGTGGATAAAAATTCAGTCAATTTTTCAAGTGTTTTTGTTTTGTTTTGTTTGATTTTGTGGAGAAGGAAAAAGAAGTTTATTAATGCTCCGGCATGGCAAATGAAAAGGTTGTCAAGCTCCTGGAGTATATGTATACCTCCATGGAATATTATGCAGCCATAAAATAGATGGAGACTTTACGCCTTTTATGTTTACATGGATGGAGCTAGAACATATTCTTCTTAGTAAAGTAATACAGAAATGTAAGAAAAAGTATCCAATGTACTCAGTATGGTTATGAAACCAATCACCCATACTTTCATATGAAAGATAAAACACAACTATAGCCCAGGATGAAAGAGGAAAGAGGAGAGTGAAGAAAGGGGAGGGGGGGGCTGACTGGAGGGAGGGTAATTGGTGAAACCTCACCTATGGTGCATATTGCAAGGGGACATGTCAAATCTATTAAGCGTAGAGTATAAATGTCTTAACACAATAATTAAGTGAGGTGAAGGCTATGTTAACTAGTTTGATGTAAGCACTCCAAATTGTATATAAAATCAGCACATCATACCCCATAAATGCATTAATGTACATGATTATGATTTAATAGAAAAATGTTAAGAGAAAAAAATAAAATAAAATGTAGTTGGAAAAATAAGTACCATGCCAACCTCTTGCTTCTAAGTAGAAGTAAAGAGCTTTGAAAGTGAATGGTTCTGACGAATCCTATCTTCGGCTAAGACAATCTTGGGACCTATGCCTATTTTCTTTTTCTTTCTTTTTTAACTTTTTGTTTCTTAAGGGTAGTAGCTAGTTTTGAGAAATTTTTGTTAGTTTTTTGTTTTCTTTTCTTTTAAGGAGGGGTATTATTTTGAAACTTGTGAAATATTTAGAATAATAAGGAAGTAATTAATGGACATTGGAGAGTCATGGGAAGGATTGTAGGGAATGAAGGAAGGAAACCTACTTATTAGTACAATGTCTTTTATTTGGTGATGGGATTAATATAAACTGAGACATCACCATTATACAATTTATCCATGTAACCAAAACCCACATGTACTTCTAAATTTATCAAAATATTATAAAAAAGTAAACACCTAAAACAAGTTTTAGGACATATTATCATTTGTATCAGACATTGAACTCCCAGTTAGTATGTGATGACCTACTAACTGAATTTCACATGGAGAAAACGAAAGAAAAATATACAGACTGGGTTAAAATGAATGTGAATAAATAGCTAATATTTCTAACTACAAATGAATTGAAATATTGAAATATAAATAAAAGTTCATTTGTAAAAATAAATATTGTTTTTAGTTTAGCAGAAAAATAGTTTCCTAGGAGATTCAAAATTCATAATAGAAATTTGTATACTATGCATGATTTGTCATAAAAACTATTATTAATAAAAAAGACATATATCTGCTGGTTTTAAATTCTATTTTGGTATGACTCAAAGAAAAGATAATTTTAAAAAAAAGTTTTCATCTCACAGTTTCATAAATATTTGAGACATATGTTTTGACAAAATTGTCAAGAATCCCATAGTTTAGGGTTTTACCTTCCTTACATGCTAACAGTTTAGTGTACTCCTATTTCACAGATGGCTGCTGAAGATATGAGACACCTGGGAAAGAGCCAAATCATTTTCTTACAGAAAAAGAAGTAGCCAGAATTTCAGGTTTATTTGTGTCATCCAAGTCACATAGAAGGGAAATAAAGGACCCACGATGAATAACAGTACTGTCAACACACAGTAAGCTGTTTTATAGGCGAGGAATCCTGAGCTTGGAGGATTCACCACATTTACCATGAACAGAAATAAGTCTGCAAACCTCACCCCTTAAGGTTGATCGTTCCAAATACACCCCTGAGAACGGGCCTGGATAAGGGGTAACCAGGTTGGTCTCCCCTTGCAAGGAGGTGTAAGGATTGCTTTTTCCAGCAGATTTGCTTCCTAGAAAGTAGTCACGTTAACATAAAAGGTAAATACATTGATCATATATCATTTTATATATTTTAGTCACTTTTTTCTTCTATATCTTTTCCTATCAAAAAACTTATAGACAATTGGTAAATTTAGTTACACAAGATCTAGATAGAGTTACAAAAATCGTGCATTGCAAGTTAATCCCCAGAGTGATGATATTTGGAAGTGGTGCCTTTGGGAAGTGATTAGTTCATGAGGGTATAGCCCACACAATTGGAATTAGTATCCTTATAAAAGGTGTCCCAGAGAGCTGCCTTGCCCCTTTTATCATGTGGGGACACAGGGAACAGTAGGTCATCTATGAATCAGAAAGTGGGCCCTCATCAGACACTGAATCTGTCAGCACATTTATGTTATATTTCCTAGCTTCTAAAACTGTGAGGAATAGATTTCTGTTTCTCATCCACCCAGTCTAAGGACAGTACAGTCCCAAAGCTTTCCTAGGACCCACATATAGTTACCATCGTAGTATTTAGGTATTATGTTTACACATTTCTTCTGCAACTTTTTTTAGTCACATCATTTTGTGAAACACACATTAATTTTGCAATTTAATGATAAATAAACTTAAAAGACTGATTTATTTAAAATATTTAGGGCAATTTGTTACAGACTACTGTGGTCAAACTCATGATTAAAAAAAAAGAGGTGATCTCTTGTTTATCATTAAACTGAAGAGTTTTCTTATGAAAATTTACTAAGGAGGACCTTATCACATATGGCTTTTTCTTTGCTTGCATCTTACTACTGTAACTTTCTTTTCCCTTTTCCCAGTTTGCTTTATCCATTTAGGTTTGCATTTTGTGGCATTGTGTAAATTTTTGTAAGCCATCTTAAATTCTTAGAATTTTTCATGAAATAAATGTTTAACACTTAGATCTTTCTTGTAATATGCCTCATTTCTACATATTTCTACTGAAATTTTGAATTTTATAAAATATGTGTTATCACTCACAGGAAGAAGGAATATAATATTTGTCAGGACAACTCCTGTCTTAATTAATCTGTCCTTACTCTATTTTAAAGTCTATATTTAGATTGTTTATAAATCTCTGAAGAGTAAAATTTGAAAAACTTGGACATAGTCCAGTGATTAATATTGTGGGAACAATTTTTTTTTACTTTAATGTAATTGACAATATAGTGACAACACTGAGGTGTACTTCCTAATTTGGACATTTTTTTATTACTACTTCTTTGTCTTTCTGTACTGAAGTTATAAAAAGGTGGCTTTTGTGGGTTATAGAAAAATTTTTTAATGTAAAGGGCAACTTTTTAATTGATTTTATGTCAATTCTGAGGTTCCTAAACAGCAACTTTCTGGAGCACTGAGGGATAAGCTAAATTTTTGGCAATATTTAGGCAGTATCTATTGGATATCAAGAGAAATACTAGTTTGAAAAATGCTATAGTCTGAATATTTGTATCACCTCAAAATTCATATGTTGAAATACTAGCCCTCAAGGTGACGCTATAAGGAAATAAGGCCTTTGGCCTTTTTCTTATTTAATAAATAAAACTGTTAGCTATATGTTTTGGCTAAAAGGGACCATGAAAAATTACTAAGATCCTAAACTGTTGAGAACCAAGAAAGTTTGATAGCCTCTGAGAAAATCAATCTATTGATTTAATAGATGGTTGTTGAATACTATGTGACAGGTGCTGTTCCTAGTTCTGGTCCACAGTGATGAATAAAACAATCATGGTGCTGGCTCCATGGATTTTACCGTCCAGTGAGGGCTTTTGCCAAGTTGTTAATCTATGACAAGACAGTATGAGTTACGCTGAATACAGAGGAAATGCTATCTACTATTTATATGCCTTTATGTCACCTGCAATTTATTTTCACTCCTAGTTTTCTTTCTCTCTCTCTCTCTTTCTTTCTTTTTTTCTACATTTATTCTATGTCAAGTTGTTCCTATAAGACAGATGGAGTCTCAGGGATCCATTGGCATGCTCTTCTGTGGCCTTCATCCATTCATGGCACAACTGCTTCTTGATTCTCTGGACTAGTAGTAGCTTTTGTGGCTGCATGGAATCCTCCATTTGTCCTTTCTTATAGGTGAACATTACCAGAAATGACCCTTGTTGCAGCCTTACACCTCCAAATTTTATTTAACTGTTAAAATGTTCATTTTTGTTTTTAGCTAACTTCTAACAAAATAATTCAAAGAAATGGACAATGCTATATTAGTTGAAATAAGTGTATATACACATACAGCACACACATGTACACATTTTTTGACAGTGAAGTCTGGAGAACATTATGGGAAGCACTTGAGAAAGTTTTACATTGTACCACAATATCTCCTCATCTGCTCCCTTTGTACATGGGAAGCTAGATGTCTTATTATCATACTCTTTTAGTGCTTATCTTTAGGAAGTATCTTTGCATTTCATTTATAAATTACATATTCTAAAGTTGCTTTTTATTATTAGTTGAATGGAATCCTCTCCTTACGTCTCCTCACTCTCCCATTCATGCAGGAAGAATTCCATAACTTATCCCTGGTCCAAGCTTTTCTCCAGGCAGCAAATTTCCCTGAACTTTATGCTGTTCCAAGCCATATTTTTAAATACTTTAAGGTCAATATTCCTTGATGAACTTAGCCTGTATCAATCACACTGTGTCTTCCAATTCTTGTTTCTCTAACTATTTGTACCATACATGCTTCTCCATATGCATTTAATCTCTAATTGTTGATTATATGTAATTTAATAGTTTGTATCTTGTGCCTAACTAACCAGATTATAGATTCTTTTCAAGTAATAGTCACTTCTTTCACTTGGAAAAATTTTGTCCTGGAATAGAAAATAACTTTATATGCCCAAACATACCAAATATTTGTTTTAAGTGATGCTATTAAGAGAATGAAGTTGTAGGCAAATTATCTGTCCTCATATAGAAAGATGAACAAATTATAAGTAAATTATGTAACATTTTAGATGGTGATAACTGGGAATGAAAAAAGTCATGAAGTAGATAGTATTTGCTGCATGACAGTGTAGAAAATTCAAAATAGTTCACTTGGTAAGGCCTCAAAAGAGGTGAATGAATAAGAAAAGATTCAAAGGTGGGTAAAATATTCAAGGCAGAAGGGAGAACAAAAGCAGAATTCCTAATATGGGGATATTTCTGATGTGTTTGAGGGAGAGTGGATGTCAAAGTGAGTGGATCAATGAGAGTAGGAGAAAGTCAGAGAGAGAACAGGAACCAGAAATGTCAGTCCTTTTAAGCCATTTAAAAATTCTGGTTTTATTCTGATGGAGAAGTTTTGAGCAGAGGAGTGACCCCATTCAACTTAAATTTTCACAGGGTATTTGTGACTACACTATTAAGACTAGTTAGTTGACTATTAGAATAATGATGGCTAAGAGCAGACGAGTTGGTGTGAAGTTAGGTACTGTAGGATTTAGGATTCTACGTGTTACCTGGACATCTATAAGACTCACAGGACCCTAAAGGTCTAACTGTGACTTCCATTCCTCCTAACAAATATACCCCAATCCAGTGGAAAAGATTCCTCACTTGGCTAGTTATCCACTACCAGACCAGTGCACTCTGCCTGAACCTTAACTTAGTGGGTTTCACTCTCCTGCCAACCCACAAAATTATTCAAATAACCCAGTCACCTATGGGAACATGGGAGCACCCTGCCTGCTTGATACCACAAAGCTTGCTTCCTGTAGCCCATAATGGTTCACTGGGCAGAGTAAGGTGGTAACATAAAAGTCGTTTTTTTAAAGTAAATCCAATAAAATTTGAATATGAATTGAATATGGAGTTCAAGAATACTTAAGAACAGCTCCATGAGAAAAAGAAAAAAGAAGAAAATGTCCCATGCTTTCTAACCTTAAATACTGAACTAGACTTGCTGTTAATTGATAAGGGGACAATTGTGGGTGGAACATAGTAGGGGGGGATCATGAATTTAGTTTGGGTGTATTCTGTCTGACATATGTCAATTTAGGATAGTCCATGACTTGATGTATTTTAAGAATAAAGCCATAAAAATACACAAATAAAAGATATTGTATGTCAATAGAGATCTGTGATGTACTGAGGGACACACTGCCCAGATTCTTCTGCAGCTGCTGGGCGTGCTGTCAGTACAGAGCCTGTCTGACTATCCTTCAGGGTTTGCCTCAGTCGCCCTTAATGGATCATTTCAGCCTAATTTAAGGCAGTTCTGATTCTGCTTCTAATGGAATCTGCTCAGGAGACCCATGAATCTGCTCTGCAACACAACTGCTTTTCTTCTGCTGCCTACTGGTGCCACTTCCCCCTCAATTCCACTGACAATGATCCCTAAATATTTGCCTGCCAAAGACCGTCTCAATGTTTTTTCAGGGAACTGAATATTCAGTAGGATCCAAGACTTGAACACTGAAGGCTGCACAGTATTTGGAGGTTGGAGACTTAAGGACAAATCAGAAAAGAAGCCACCCAGGGAAGTGGAAAAAAAACTTGAAAAGTATAGTGTCTTATAAGCTAAAAGATGATGGTGACTCAACAAATGAGGGCAGATCACCTTTTTCAGAGTTGCTGATAGATCAAATGTGATGGGGACCCCAACCAGGAATGTCACCGGTTTTAGCACAACTGATAATGACTTTTACTGGAGTAGTTTCAATGAGAAAAGAGGGCTAAAAACTGACAAATGTCCAAGTAAAATGAGAGGAGTTCAAGGGGATGTGTTATTCTGTTTTGTTTCATTTTTTAAGGAGAAGAAAGGAATATTTTTGCATGCCAATTGTGAAGAACCAAGAGAAATGAAAACAATTCAGGAGAAAGGAGGAAATGAAATCTACTGCAGGAGCATAGGGTTGGATTAAATGGGAAAAGCAGGTGGTCAATCTGTAGTAAATAGACACTGTTCTGTAAAGAAAGTTTTGAATTCAGATTAACTCTATAAAAATACTTCCTGTGCATAGCCAAAAGAAGATTTTAAAGGACTTTTCAATTTTCATTCTTTAACAGCCACCCAACTGCTTCTCTGATATCTTCATGAGAGAGCGTTTCAAAGCATTTCTTAAGAAGTGAAAATATTCACTTATTATTTACTTTTATCTGAACACTCAGATATGGGGCATGGTGTATTTTATTCCTAATTAGTTTTTACTGTTAAAATGCATTTTCTATTCTGCTATCTACCTTCCCCACATTTTCTTCATTCTCCTCAATTCCTTATTCTGTAACTATACCAACAGTCTACAAAGAGAGATATATATATATAATTGGGGATATACTCCTGCCTCCTTGCTATCATTGGAATATGATTTATTTGGCCCTACCAAGTCTCATCTTCAAATTTGACCACCAATGCTGGAGGTGGGGGCTGCTGGGAGTTTTTGGTCATGGGAGCGATGCCTCAGGGATGGCTTGATACCATGTGTGGAGGAGTAGGTGAATTTTCTCTCATTTCCTGTGAGAGGCAGTTGCAGAAAAGAGTCTAACACTTGGGTGGTGCCTGTGGTTCAAAGGAATAGGGCACTAGCCTAAGGTGACCAGATTTTCACATTGGTAAAGCAGGACAACATGACTGGGGGCAGGGAAGGGGGCAGGGCAGAGCAGGGCCTGACAATAATGCAAACTTTGGTAAGCAGTTCTCAATAATCACTTTTCAACAATTATTTGTTATTATTGCAGTTTAACATTATAAAATTAACAAAAATAATATAAAACTCATATTCTGGTGAAATAGCCACATGGCAGCCAAAAACCGTATATTCCTTTCCTGTTCTTGCACCTATTAGTGCATTCTTTCCAAAAATCGAGACTTTTTAAAAATGTAGCGGGACACAGGACAAATTGTAGGACAAATTGTTTAAAAGCAGGACTGTCCCGCCAAAAGCAGGACGTCTGGTCACCCTATGCCAGCCCCATATGCCAGAGGCGGTGGGTTCAAACCCAGCCCTGGCAAAAAATTGCAAAAAAAAAAAGAGAGAGATCTAACGTTTCATCTTCTCTCTCTTGAGATCTCCACATGCTGGCTCTCCTTCACTTCCCCTCATGAGGTCTGAGTCCCTCTCCAAAAGTGGATAGCATCATGATTTTTGTGCAGCCTGCAGAACTGTAAACCAAACAAACCTCTTTTCTTTATAAATTACTCAGCCTGAGGTGTTTCTTTATAGCATCATAAGTGGCCTAAGACACCCAACCTTCCCTGCACATTGTTGGCACTGGATAAATGTTAATTGATTTATTGATTAAAACATTCTTTCTTCAGAAAACTACTTGGAAACCTTCCTTTCTTCCTTCACGTCTTTATTCAAGTTTCATTTTCATAATTCTTACATTGACCAACTTATACCATCCTGAAAATTGCCCCCTGTTTTTTACTGTGTCCAATTCTTTTTCTGCTTCACTACTTTCTTAAATCCTGTATACTTTTGTTGTGTTTATTGGGTATGATCTGTCTCTCCCAGTATCCCCTAAGTCCCACAAGGGAAGTGACCTGTCTTTTGCTCATTGATGATTCCCCAAAGCATAAAACAGTGCTAGACTCAGAGTAGGTGCCCAGAGAAATGGATTAAGAAATACATTTATGATAGCTACACATTTGCAGCACCAAGTCTCTGTTCAAATTTTCCATTTTGACTTAGGAAGATCAATGAGCTCATTATTTTCTCTGATTTCTTAGGCATCTGGTTTGATATTATTCAAAAGTAAAAGTCATTATTATTAACATTTATTTAATTCAAATAGCACGTGTTGTACAAATTAAAGAAGTATTTATTACTTAAATGATGCTACATTATGTGGCATTTAACAAAAATGATTATATACTTCCTACTTTTACATATTGTATAGTTTGCTATTAGTAAATTATATGAAGATGAAATCATACCGGGTAACAATTTTGATGCAGTGGTAGTAACTACTTAGAACATAGTGCTGAACTAGGACCTATGGCAACCACTTTTCCCCTCTAAACTGTTGCAAGTGGACTGTGGCCTCATAAACTATATCTCTGAACAAGACTGAACATTGTATGAAGTTAGGGGCCATCTTTATTTTATACATAATTCACCTCACAGAAACTAGCATTTAAGTCATTCTGAATAATTCAATTGTGTTATTACTTTGTTGTTTTGTTTTTTAACCCCTGCCTTGTCTCAGGAACAAATAAATAAATGCTACTGATAATGTGATGAATCGGTGTAATAGGCTATTAGTACGAAACTAGTTCTAACTCCCTTCTTTGACTGAAGTATTGCTATCATCAGTATCCTATATTAAAACCAGTATGTGTCAAATATCCGTATGCTAAATTTGCAGAGGAAAAAACTAAAAAACAAAACATAACTCTTTAAGCCTCTCATCAATTTCAAGATGTGGAAATGGCTGAGTGTAGAAAATGAGAGCAAGTGGATGTTTCATAAGGAGCCTATTTCTGGGGGAAAATGCTCTGAAGACGCATATTACATGTTTAGGGGTGGGGGGAATGTCTACTTCTTTAGGAAATTTATCTTGAGGGTGTCTTTGTGAAAACAGCAGGAGAGTGAAATTCAAGGTCAGAAAATTAATAAATGAGAAACTCCTTAACTTCTCATTCATTGATTATATACTTCACAAAGATTTATAATTTTAGAATCCTGGTTATTTCATGAGACTCAGTTGCTATTTTAAAAGCCCCTATTTTTTAATTCTGTCTCTTGACATATGTCCAATCTTTAAAAAACTCATGTGTCTTTAGTTTCTATAGAATCAAAGCATGCACAGAACGTTATGCAGTGCAATCTTTCTGACTTTGTGAACAAAGAAATAAATTAGCTATCTCATGGCCACTACATCCTCTAAGTGGAAATCAAGTGTTCTATATAAACAGCTTCAACAAAGGTGAAAGCATGGCCATTACTTCATGAAAAGATCATTAAGACTTAAAATGTTATTTTAGCATTTATATGTATAATTGATGAAAGTGTATCTAGACAATTTTGCATTAATCTCACATTCCAATAACAACAGGCATTATTATGCCTTGTTATTCCAAGAACTCTTATGCCCGCATAATACTCTTCTCTTCATTTGATTAATTGCCATTAACAAAGGTGAAGTAGGCATCACTGTTGGAGAGTGAATTAAACATTATTCATTGATCAGATTTTAGACTTTCTAACAAGTTGAATGAAATTTAAATACTTGGGGGAAAACTCAAAAACTTGCAATGTTATAGGACTATGATCTCTTATTCAGGCTCCTTTATTCCATGAATATTTATAAAACATCAACTATAGGCAAAACCTTGACATAATCATTGAAGATAACATTGAGACAAATATATCAATTTTATGAGGAAACAAAAGCATTATCTACAAATGCATTATAAGTGTACTCATTACCACCACTTCTAGTAAAGTTACAAATTTGTAAAAATACAAATTTCACTAGTAATTTCATTAGTAATGATCTCTTATTCTTAACCTATATATGATGGAGAGGACTAAATAGCAATATATTTACTCCAAAATTTAGTCTAAAATTACTTTATACCAAGCTGCTAAAAAAAGACCATTTTCTTGTAATATGGTTTTCTTCTTAAAGTTAAGTAAAATCCTGATTAATTGAAGCCTTGGCCAAAAGTTTCTGTTAATCAAAGTTTTACTGCATCTTTTTTCCAAATTCACCTTTGATGTTAATTAGAAATTTAATTTTTAATTCTCATACCTTTGTGACTATAACTATCCTCTTTAGATATTGATGTACTTTCAATTTTTAAGACATATCATTAAAATATCATAAGCTGCAAAATATTATTTCTCAAATGGGAAATTGGGAAGAATTTTTAAGTACTATTTTACAGTGATTAGTTAATAAACAGCTTGGTTATAAGCCAATGTTATAAATGAAGACCATTCAAAATTTGATTTTTCTTAGATTTTGTACTTCATTCTCTCCTACAATTTATCATGCTTGTGACTTTTGATAACTACCTAAAAATTATTTTTCAAATATTATTTTTGATGTATCTTTGAGAAGACTCATTGAAACTACAAACACTGTTCTCTGGTCTTCAATTTATTAAAGAGAATAGAGATGATGAAATAAGTCAAATTATTCTGTATTTTTATTCTTTATTCATCCATGTATTCTTTGAGATTTAGTTTTTCATGATTACTCTATGGAAAGGCAAATTACTGACACATGGTCTTCGTCTAACTCCTGACATATTATCTACTGTAATAAACACTCCCCTTTGGCCCATTTACTCACTCCTACATAGGCTTATATTACCTAGTGACAATGGCATAAGTTAGTACAATTCTTAGGTGACCAGGCAAGAGCTTTTCTATGTGCAAGGCAAAATGTACTGAACTACCAGGGAGTGTCTCATCTAAGCCACAAAATGATCCGGACTCTTAAGTTTGGAAAGTAGGCCATGGCATTTTAGTTCACAGTGGCAACTGATTTTTCTCTCCCTTAAGCATGTATTCAAACTCTCTGAGATAGTTGTATCTAAACAATGGTTGTAGAAATTCTATCCACCTATCTGATAGGGTTGATGTAAGCATGTTTTTTAAATTTCTTAGTTTGCAGTTTGTTGCATGTCTTTCTAGGTTAATTATTTGGCAGATATCTATTAGAGAAAGCCTTATAAACTATCCTACACAATTAGAGTTAGGGTTGTTTGATATCAAAATAACTTGGTGGTTCTTTATTTTGTCTCCCAGCAGAAATAGAGAATCAAAAAATTATCAATGAATAAAGCAAAAGATAATTATAGTATTTCACTTTGCAGTTTTAAATACAGTGCGTTTATGCTTAGTAGATGTCTAGATTTCATGTCCTATTCACAGAGGTGGGTTTTTCAGTTACTTTGCATCACAATGAAATTGTGACTTCACTTACTAGTGAACGTGTTTATTCCTGCAAGAATTACATATTGGAGAAATTAAAAGTGAGTTTAGAACTAACAGCATAAAAATAAAATAAGAGTAAAAACATAGTTTAGGCCAAAAAATAAAGACAGGGAAGTTGTAGCTCTGTTTTCCTGATTCATTTTTAAAGAACAGGTGTAGGATAATTGTAGATGGGATCCCTTAAAATGCATTTCAATGAAAAGCACTTAGGATCACTTAGATAATTTAATAATGAATAAAGTAAGAATCATAAATTGAATTTTTTGCCAACAGATCTTAGCTCACAAGCTTGGAAGTTCTGTGCATGTCAAAGGCTTGACAGAATACAGTTTGGGTACTAAGTTGTTTATATAAAAATGGACAAATAGTGTTTATTTTGCAACATAAAGAAAACCTTCTTTTGGAAAAAACACATTAACTTACCAGACAGTTTTTTCTTTCTGTGAAACAAGATAGTCGAAGCTAAGGTTTTAAAAGAAGCCTTAACTTAGTAAATAGTATAATATGTTTATCAAAGAACAGATAATACAAAGTTAAAAAGAAATAAAAAATTCCAGTAGAAATTGTCTTGATGGTATTATGAAAATCAGGAACAGTACAAATAATCAAGCTAATTATCAAGTTAACCAAGATAAATAAGGTCAAGAAATTTCCTAAAAGAAAAAATGATATGATTTTGAAAGTATTGTGGAAGTAGTTTCAGTAAGCAATAGCCATTTCAAAATGAAAAGATAATACCAAGATTGCATTACTTAAAAAAATGCAAGCTCTTCTGAAATCTATAGGTTATGGAAGAATGAATGATAATCCTTAAGTTAAATTATTTGTTTACTGTTAAGAATTTTTAAATAAATATTAGCCTTAAAGTCAAATGCACCAAGCCAATATCTTTGCAAAGAAGTCAAATAATTGATATATTGGTTTTTTAAAAACTGCCCATTTTATCTTAAAATAAATATGAATATTAGCAGGCTGAATTCGTAAACAGCTCAACATGTGAGTAACATTTAGACATTTATTAGTCACGCAGAGAAATGATCTGGGTCATAGGAGGTAAAGAAGAAGAATGTGAATATTCAATTTTATTTCATTCACAGAATATTAATTGTCATTTTAAAAAGACTCAAGGTCTTGAACAAAACAACATTTAGCAGTACGCCTGTGTGAGTGTTCCAGCTCTATCTTGCATTTTGGACAGATTGAGGGTGTGTCGCAGTGCTTACAATTCAGCAGTTCACCGTAGCCCACTGCCAAAATGTAGGGTCATCATACATGGGCTTTCTACACAGTTTGTTAAAATACCTGGGTGATAAACAATGTCGTGTTCATACTGAATATAAAACACTATTTCCTTGCTTGCATTAAGGTTACATGACCTGCATTGGGTTTTAGCAGAAAAATTTTAAGTGAAAGACTTAAAGAAATATGTAACACTACATAAACATGATGAAATTGGTCATTATGTTTACTTAATTTCTTTTATATAGGAATTGATATTTATTATTCTTCATGTTTTAAACATTAGGTTGATTTAAAAATTGATGAATTACTTTTATTCAGAAAAAATATAAATATCTTTAGATTTAAGTCATTTATTTTACTCCCTCACTCTGTTCTTCTTCTAAGATGTGTAACTTTAACTTTTAGGCTTATCTCTTCAGAAGACATACTAGAGTAATAATATATTCTGATGATTCCTAGTGACATGGAATCATATCGTGATATCGTAGCATTGGAAACGGGGCAGTATTTTCAGTATTGCAAGCATCATTTTCTGATAATGAGCCCCACACTTCTTCCCCCAGCGAATTTCTATAACTTCAATTTCAGCTTTCTGAAAGATACTGTCTCTAAAAACAGTTTCCTGCATACAGGTTTGATTAACATACTGTACTAGGTTATAATGTCCTGGCAGGAAGATGTTCACTTTTCACTTTCAGGCAACACGTTAAAAGAGACGTAAATTTACCATTGTATAGAATTTTCTTTTTCTGTTTCCTTCTCTTTAAAAATACCCTTACTCGTTATCACTGCAAAATGCAACTTAGGGCTCAGACAGTGTGCTGCGTCTTGAGTATTGTTTTTGGTACTCAGGGCCAGGAGTGAGACTTGTCTTTATCTGGATTAGTTTGTCCCTGGTGCCCAACACTTTTAACCCTGTGCTCTGCCCTACGTAACATTATCTGAGCAGAGAAAACCACTTGAATGCACAGCTAAACATGAAGTTTATGTTCCCTATTTAGAAAATTAAAAGTACAACATTCTTTTAATAAATGAAGACAAGACATTGAGGAGAGTGACTAGGTTTCTGTGGTCAATATTCTCAACTGGGGACCACATTTCAAGTTGTGGTTTCACTCACTAAGCCATGAGATGGCTCATACTGAAGTAATAGGAGTTTTATTGATATCACTCTTACAATTCCAAGATATGGCATAGATTAACATGGTACTATTTATTTGTATGGTAAGTTGAACAATTAGTAGGGAAAAATAGACTGTTATGTGATATGAGTTAAGCAAGTTTATGCAGTTAAGAACAGGAAATGAAAATATAGAATTAATATACTAACATTGTTTTACAAAAGATTAATATCTGTGTCTTTTAGATAAACCAAGAAAGACTTACATAACTGTAAGAAAAATTCTATTTCACTAGCTTTTACAAAGGACAATTTCAATTTGCTACCATGGGAAAAAATCTTCAAGGTTATTTTCTACTGGTCTATGACACACTGATTTCTTTTCCGGGTGAAGTTTCATGGTTTTGACTGACATGTAATTGAGCTTTTGACTATTTGTCCACATACTGAGCTTGGTGATGTGTGCATGATCCTTTCAGTGTACTGGAGATAAAGTATAATTTTTTGCACCCTGATTCATTGCTTTTAAAGTAGAACCCCTGGTGTGGGAACAGTCAGGGAATATATGGGATTTAAAAGAGTTGTTGAAAACTAAATTAAAGAGAAATGTAAGTGGCTGTGATAGAGTGTTTTCTATTTTTATCTTTATTAGCCATCTTTTTAAATAAAACTGTTATTGCTACTTGTGATATTTCAGAGAAATTCTTTTGAGTTTTAGAATATGTGACAATAAGTCATATTGCTATATTTTGAACTTAAATAAAATAGTAGCCTAAATCATTTTCTTTACTGCTGCGTTCTCTTAATTATCTTTTGAAACCTTTATTTTTGCTAAGAGGAAGGCAGAGCTTGCTCCTAAAATCCAGAGAATGAAGTATATAGGCTACTTTGTGTGTGTGTGTGTGTGTGTGTGTGTGTGTGTGTGTATAAGCTGTGTGCTTACATAGACAGGGTTTCTCTAGCCCAGTCACTGAAGAAGAATATATTTTGTTCCTACTTCATTCCTGTGATGTCAGGATGAACCACACCAATGTGTTTTTCCTTCCTCCATAATACCTACCCACTGTGCTTTTAAGTACGGGAACTTATTATTTATTGTAGCCATTTCTGATTGTAATAAAGTACCCAGGCTTCTATTTCAGTTACACATTCTCTTTGACCCACCTTTTTGGAAGTAATGATATCAATAAAAAGATAGTGATGGGGTTGTTTTACCTTTGAGATGTGCTGTGCTTTATTAATCTCGAAATGTGTGTTGAAATACATTGGACTTTTATGTTTTCCTGGGTTAAGTTGTTGTTTTAGAGAGCTAAATAAATTTATACAGCTAGAGTTCATTCAGACCAGTGCTCTAACATTGCTTTGTTTTACTTTTTCTTGACAATTTGCTCCTTTTTTAATATATGGTACACATTTTTCCTTGGTGAAAATACTTGTGGAGGTATACCTCTCCTTCTCTTGTCAAATGGTTGGATAAAAATGGTTATTATTCCATTCTCCTGTGAAAATTGCCTGCCTTTTAGTCCACATTCTCTGTTCATCTCTGTTGCTTTCTTAGCTTGTAGTTTGATAACCAAGGAAAGGCAAAAGATCCTCCCCCTGATTCTTATTTCTATCATCACAAGTAAACCACTGCAGTGTAATATCCCAGATTTCTATTTCCACTACTTGTTGTTCATATTCTCCTAAGTTGTATGTTCCCCTTTATGTACAGTGCTTTTCTTGCTACCCATAATTTAGGTCGTATAGTCATGCAACTTCAAGACCGTGTAGCTACTGAATTCATTGTATGTCAATGACAGGGACTGTGATAACCCATTACTTTTGTATTTTTTTCCTAATATAGCTCCATTTCAGATTGAACTTCTCTTTTTTTTGGAATTACTACTGAACATGGTTTCTGTCTACTCAAAGACAAAGATCGTATCTTATTTTTCTTTAAGTAGCCTCCTCTCCTTAAGCTTTTAAATCATTTTGGTATAAATGATTGACTGGAACAAAGCCATATGAAAGATAAAGAGTTTCTATGCTGCTGTGAGTTTCTGTTCACTGTTGAAATTCAGTGGTCATTTAGATAATTAGTATTTTTTTAAATAATATTAGGACAGGGATGAGTATCTTTCTATATCTTGTCTTTCCTTTAATTCTTTCCATATGTTACTATTCTTGCCAAAGCTCCCTCATGCCAACTACAAGAGAACCAAGAAAGGAATGTGAATATCCTGAGCCCATCTTCTTTTTTTATTTTATTTTTTTACTTTTAGCATTTAAAAAATTTTTACTTACCATAGGCACAGAATAGAGGTAAATCTTCACAGGCTACATGTGATATTTTGATATAGGTGTATAATGTGAATTAGTCAAATCAGGGACATTGGCTCCCTGTCACCTCAAGCCTTTATAATTTCTTTGTGTTAGAACATTCTAATTCCACTCCTTTAGTTATTTTAAAGTACATCCTAACTTATTGTTGGTTATAGTCACTTTGTTGTGCTATCAAATATTGTGCATTCTATTTATCTATATTTTTACCCCATTAACCATCTCCACCTCATTACCCTTCCCCTGAAAAGGACAGCTGAAGAAAAGAGAGAAGTAATCTCACGTATCACCTATAATATTGGTAATTTGGGTTCAGTCTCTTAAATTGCTCTTAGTTTCCCCCAATGTAGAAATAAGACCATTAAGTTTACTCTGTACAACTAAATAGAATAAGTTGCATGAAATTACCTAGAATAGAGAATTCTTTCTTCCTTCTTTGTACTTCCATTTTTCAAAATTGTCTTTCTTGCATTCTTGCTTTCTACTTTCCTTCCTGTTCCATTCTCTCTCCTCACTCCCTTTCTCCTTTACTTCCTTCCTCCTTCCTCCTTTCATCCCTCATTCCCTTCTTCTGCTTTGAATTTTGTGTGCATGTGTGTAAATTTCTTCTGCTATTTTGTCATAGTATGGTTGTCCAGGGCTGCATACCATTTTTATGTATCTTTTCAAAATGTGGAGAATAAAATAATAGCCATATTTAACCCTGAATAGCCAACAAAATTTTAATTCAATTATTTTAAAGGAAAAATTATTTTAAAATGAAGTTAACCTTGCAGGTAAATTATATTTGTCTTTATTCTCTAAAGATGTTACATTGAAACAGGTGGGCTCAAATGTGCAGTAAAATTCATGATAGCGTTAATACCTATCTCAAGTTGTAAGTAATAAATCTGGTCAATAACTTCTCATTATTGTGATTATATGGATCACATCTAAAAGAATTTAATTATATCATTCATAGGTGCAATGAGAGCTTTCATAATACCACATAGCATTTCAACATTTTTATTAGGATTTATCCACTAATCCTCTGGCTGTAATATGCAACCACCTATGAAATGCAGTGATTGTTCTTTAGTGCAGACTAATTAGAATGGGAGGTAAAATAATTTTAAAAATTAAGATAACACATTATGTCTATGAGTTATCTGCAATAGTTACAGTCTAAAAACCTTGCCAAGTGAAAATTCTTCCCTTGTTTTGAAGGATGTGCAGGATGAGTACTTGGTACATGTGAAGGATGAATTTTAAAGGAAGGCAGAGACTGAGAAAGGGAACAGGAAAATGAGACTAAACTCATTGACTATTGAGTGAAATGTGTCCATTTCCCCTTAGATTCTGAGTATCAGATGCATGGCAAGGAGTAGTATATAAGTAAAAGAAAAAGAATGAAAGCTATCGAAATGAAGAACAGCTGTCTCATTTCTGGGGTCCCGGACACCCACATACGCACAGACTTCACAGTAGAAACAGGATTTTGTTACAAGAATTAGAGAATATCCAGCCCATCTCAGTCATTTGAAAAATTATCACAGGAGAGTGGAGTGACTTTTTGAATTTGGAAAATTCACATATAATGAGTCCCAGAAGGGTTGTCCCAGTTGGCAGATAATGTCTCTTCCATTTCAGAAAGAGACTTGGTCACCATAAGACTTTGAATCCTCTTCTCTTTTGCTATTCTGCCTTCTAATTATTTGATAACTAACACTTTAACATGGTTGTATTCTTAATTTGTGAGGTTTCATGTGGTATTTTTGTCAATATATTAATAACTCCCTTCTTTATACAATTCAAAGAAACTATTGTACTAGCAAAAAGCATAATGAACATGAACGGTGTGTTTTCCTTAAATGTACATTTTAATTCGGTCTGACTTAGACACGATTTCGGTGGTCAACAGAAAACAAAAATGGGCAGCCTGGTCCTTTTGGTTCCACTTGATTAAAGTCTGCCTTAGTCTCTCATCTTCCTTCATGGTGATTTCTGGGTTCTACTCTATTTTACTTCCAGGTCATCCCCCTGTCCACAAGCTGTGTTCAGCATAATCACAGGTGATGATCTTTAGCATCCTCCAGTCTGTACACCTCACCTAACTCTTAACGTTTCTGTCTACTTCTAATACACAATCTTCAAAATCCGTCTGGGCACTGGCAAATTTAATGGTAATCCAGGAATGTTTACCTCATCACTTCTATGAAGAGGATGAATATAAGTTATACTTCACAAAGGCAATTTTTCTAAATTGCTAGCACTGGCCTAGTATGCAAAAAAAAACATTATTTTTGAAGTTTGTACAGAAATGTCCAATGTCAATAGATATTAGACACCAAAGTAAGTTGTGAGAAAGATAGAATTTAAATTATAAAGAAAAAATAAAAGCGTGCCTCATGAAAGTTCAGTGACTCAAAATAGAGCAAAAAAGTCCCACCAAACCAGAAAACAACCTCCAAGCCTCATGTGAGTGGGCCTGACAAATTGACAGAAATCATAGAGGGAGCCTTCATGAGCATATTTACAGAGATGAGCTACTGCCCTGTGTCCATTTCTATTTTAACCAAAGAGTGAACAATGGAGGGTGCTGCTTTACCTCAAGCCTAGATAACATGAACTTCAACAGAATACTGTGTGAGTTTGAGAGGCTGCCTACATCGGAGAACACCACAGACTTGTGTCTGATTCACACCTGAGGATGAGAAGGTGAGTGGGCAGAGGCACAAGGGTGTAAAATATATACCCACAAAGCCTGGGCAAGGGTGGAAGAGTGTTTCCAATTGAGTGGATGTGCCTCTATGGAGAGAGACGTTGTCTGGTTCTAATTAAACCCTGGCCAAGGAGGCCTTCAGAAGAGCAGAGTCTCTGATGGGAGACTTTAAGATAGAGGAAGGAGATGAGCACATTCAGGAGAGAATGAGGACAACACGAGGCTCTGGGGGAAGAAGCACCACTGTCTGCCTAGAGAATACTGAGCATAAACTACATGGAATATTTGCTGCTCCACTTCTAGCAGCTCCTTTTCTTTCCCTGACTGTGGAACAAAACATTATGTTGGATAAAATAGACCAAGCACAGAAAAGAGATAAACTGGAAAATTTTACTCATCGGGAGCTCTTGTTTCGGCAGAAGTTTGGATGCTTTTTGTTAGGTACTGTCGGTCTGAGTGTCTGCCATCTTCCCAGCCATCTGAGAATAAAATGAATTTTTTTATCTTTAAAGTGATGAGTTCATTTATCCTTTTTGCATTCCGGGTTATTATATGTTAGGCTTTGTTCCTGTCATATTTTTAATTGTTTTCTAGTGATTTTATATGTCCTTTGCTCCTTTCTTTTTCTCTTACTATTTGTCATTGTGGCCTGGTGGTTTTCTATAGTGAGGGCATTTGAGTCTTTCCCTTTTTTGTGTTTTTGCTTTTATACTTTTTATGACTTTTATACTTTCATGTATTTTCTTGATGGTAAATGTCAGCATTTTGTTTCCACGTTTAGGACTCCCTTGAGTATTTCTTGTAGGGACAATCTAGTGGCAACAAACTCCCTCAGCTTTTGCTTGTCTGGGAAAGGCTTTCCTTTATTTATAAAGGATCATTTTGTTAGGTATAGTATTCTTGTTGGCAGTTTTTTTTTTCTTTCAATACTTTCAATATATCACCTTATTCTCTCATTTGGCCTGTAAGATTTCTGCTGATAAATCAATTGGCATTCTGATGAGGTTTCCTTCATACTTTTCTCTTGCTGTTTTAAGGATTCACTCTTTACCTTTGACTTGAGACAGTTTGATTATAATGTGCTATGAAGAACTTTTCTGCTATACTTGCCCAGTGATCACTGAGCCTTCTGTATAAGAATGTCTTAAATCTCTCGCTAGACTTGTAAAACTTTCATCTATTATTTTATTACATAGGTTTTTCTTATCTTTTTTTTCTCTCTTCACCCTCAGGGATAGTGATAATTCATACATTTTATCACTTTATGTTGTCCCAAATGTCATGAATCCTTTCTTCTTTCCTTTTTTATTCTTTTGTATTTACTTTTATCTGACTGGATTATTTCAAAAGACTTGTCTTCAAGTTCTGAGATCCTTTCTTCTGCTTGATCTATTCTATTTCAAATGTATTTTGTATTTCCATTAATGAATTCTTCAGTTCCAGAATTTCTATTTGGTTCTTTTAAAAAATATCTATCTCTATGGTACATTTCTCATTTCTCTGCTGAATATTTTCCTGATTTCTTTGTACCATTTTTTTAGGATTATTTTGTATCTCATTGAACTTTCTTAACATCAATATTTGCAATTCTTTATTTGGGATTTGGAAAATTACTTTTTGATGAAGATCACTTGCTGGGGGAGTATTATGTTTCTCTGGAGGTGTCAGATCTCCTTGCTTTCATGCTTCCTCTGTCTTTTTGTTGATATCTGCACATAGTCATATCTGTAATAGTCATTTCTCTTCATTTTAAATTTACTTTTGTAGGGAAGGACTTTTTCCCCAAAATATATCTACGATGTTATTTACACAGGCACTTTGGCTTTAACTCTAGGTGTGTGCAGTAATACAGCCTCTGTTTGAGTTCATTGTTGTAAATAGTATTAGTGGTATCTGTGATTTCCTTGGTGAACTAGGATGCAGTTATTAAGGTAGATTATGTTGAAGCTGTGCTGGGGAGTGGTGTGCCAGGTTGCCCAATCTTCAGGCCCCAGTGGTGGCAATGATAAGCTAAACATGCCTATCTTATGTTCCTGGGAGTTGTGCACTGGCACCTAGGTTGGTGGTTACCAGTGGGCTGATTCTTGGGCCTCCAGGTGGCTTGCTCAGATGGTGGCAGTTGTAGCAGTGGATTGGCTAGGTGGGTGGGTTTTTAGGACTCTGGGCATCCCATGTGGCATGAGCAATTGTCATGTCAATAGTTGGATGATTCTCTGTGTCTGAAAGGTATGAATTTAGGTTATGGCTGAAATAGGCTGGATGGGCCAGTCTCTAGGCCTATAGGTGGCTCTTGTAGATAGGTGCCAGTGGAGGCCATAGCACCAGGGATTGTAATCCAAACTCAGGCCCCCAGGAGGATTGCTCAGAGTCTCAAGGTTGTTGAAAGTATTGGGAAATCTTGAGGCTCTGAGGCTATCTTCTCTGTCTCAGAAGGAGGTGAAACTGGGCAGGGTTTTGTTCATATCCCATAAAGGTGAGAGCAGCCACCAGCCCTGGCAGGTGGGGCAGGTGATCCTCAGGCTCCAGGTGGAATGCTTGGGACAGTAGCTGTTGAACTGAGGCATAGCCACTCAAGAGGGTAGGGCCAGCCTTGGTCAATGCAGCTATTGCTAACGGGTGAGGAACACGTGTTCTTCTCATGCTCCAATCCTGATAAGGCTTGTCCCCAGACATGGTGGCAGAAACCTACACCTAGTTCACACTCAAGTCCTGCCGCAGGAGTCCCCATACATTTCATGACCAATTCCCAGCAGCAACTCATGTTCTGCTGGCATTTCAGTCTCTGATTAGGAGACACTCATTTCCCAGCAGCAGAAGCTGCAGCCTAGGTATTGCATGCTTCTCAGACCTGGCTACATGAGTGCTCTCAGCCCACACCCCAGTCCCAGCATTGACAGCCCAGGTTCATTGCATTGTTGGTGAGTAACCCTGGACCCCAGTGGAACATGAAGTCTGCCAAAGCTTAGGTTTGAAAATTATAAACAACAGGAGGTATGTTAGGTCTCAGAAAGAGTGTGAGACCCAACACAAACTCCATTTCTAGAGCAGTCCTGTGCCACTGTCTCTCTACAATTCTCTATGTTTGTTTCAGGGCTGGCCAGGATTATAGGATTCCATGGTGGAGATTTGGCCACTGGGAGTCTCTCAGTCTACCTTTTCCCTGCATTGGGAATCACTCCTAGCTCTCCAACAATTCCAGCTGAGCAGGCTGCCTCTCTTCCTTCCCCTGTTCTGTTTCAGTGTTTCCTGTCACTTCTCTGTTGAATTCCACTGTTCTTGCTTGGATAGTGTATCTGAAGTGTGATTGTCTTTCTACACACTGCTTCTTCTAAGTGCAGGAGGGGAAGTGAGCACAAAAAGCGTTCAATCAGCCATCTTGAAGCCTGGAAAAATATTGGTAAAGACAGATTTCATATGTAACATCTGTTGTAGTATTTCTAAATTATTTTGCCAGATAGTTTTTTGAACTTGTACCATAATATACTTTTCTTATGCTAAACATTTAAAGTGACTAAAACAGCATGAGGAAAATCTAGATTCTACATGATTAGAAGTTTGAATTCATGATATTTGAATGTACTTTCATAAAATTAAAACAAAATCTTTAAAAAAGTCAGCAATGGTTTCTATTATGCTTTATAAATATATTCATAAAGAAGTGATTTGTTCATCATTTTTAAAACCTTAATATACAAATAGCTAACTTTTTCTCCTTATAGAAATGTTAAAATTCATTATTTGTGTAAGCAGTAAATTCACTGAGCAAGACATATTTCTCTGAACTTGCATCTTATGTAACTATCGTATTAATTGTGATTTAATAAAACAAAATAAGACAACTCAAAGGAGTGTTTCATAAGAATGACTATAACTACCCTAATCCATTTCAAATCAAAATAAGCATGAAAAAAAATCCCTTCAGTAAGTTACTGTCATATTTTCAGTGCTTTATGATACCTCAGTTGGCAATTTTTCTAATTAATTTTCATAGTATAATGAGGCACTTAAAAATACAAAAAATAAATTTTTATCTTTCCAAATTAGTTTTTATAGAAATATATATTTAAGGGGGATAGCAAGTTAGTATATAAAACAGAATTACGGAAAAAGTGAGATTGAATTAGATAACTGTTTTTTCAGATTTTTAATTTTTGAGTTTTCTTTTTTTTTGTTCTTCACATCCTGACATCATATATACTGCGCCTTCAGTCAATGAGGCTTAGAAGGGATTTCTTAGATGAAAAAGAGATCTACGCATTATCTTTAATTTCATCTCTAGTGCTCACTGATCCCCAGAACAAATATTAACTCCTCTGGAGATGCCAACCAAATGAAAGGAAAGACCTTCTAAATTATATTATGTACTCACACAATTTTTAATAAGGCTTTGTGAAAAATTAGAAACACATCACATTAGGGAATGATAGACATGTTTAGACCAAGTTTGCTGGGATACTTTCTCATTTTATAGATGTTGTTGTGTTTGCTCAGATTTTAGTTACTACTCCTGAATCCTATGCAAAGTTGAAATTTGACCCAAACATCACATGTCCAGTACATCACGAATTCTGTGCAAGTATTTCTATCATTACTATTCTCTGACAAAAGTAGCAAAATAATGTAAGAACACCCATTTTGACTTTCTGTCTCCGTGGGTTATAAACATTTCCCACTTTACAGATAAGAAGGTGAGAAAGTAAACACAATACATAGTCTTAGCTTCACAGAACTTGCAGCCAATGGTTATACCCAGTAGGATGCTTGTTGCTATGAGGAGAACAAAGGATGCTGGATTCTATGTGGACTTCTAGGAGCTCATTGACAGGTAAAAAAACTGTCTGGAGTCTCACTGTAATAATTCACTTTCACCTTGGATAGTTCGACTTTATATAGACACTTCTATTGCAATCATAGCTGTGCTTTCTTTCCTGTAATCTCCAGAGATTTCTGGATAATATATTGAATTTTGTGGACTATTGGTTATAACTCTCATCACTTATTCAGTATTATAATACCCCCCCCCCCCATATTTGTGTCTACTCAAGTGGAGAGCTCTAATGAGATTCACAAACATCAACTGGAAAGTTTATACAAAGTGAGAAAAAAATGGATGAAGTTGTTTTTTTTTGTTTTTTTTTTTGGTAACATAGAAGACAATCTGATCCATTCATCAAGACTGAGATCCTCTGAAGAAGAAGTAAAAGTGTCAGATTTCTAAACAGTTTGAGTAAACAGGAATTTCAGGAATACTAATTTGAAACTAAAATACATGATTTGGTCACTCATGTTGCCAACCTGCAAAGTTTAATATAATCTAACTTAGGTTTTAGAAGAATGTTATTTCAGTTGTTTCAGTCATTTTTCTTTAAAAGTTCTATGCTTATTATATACTTAATTTAAAAAAATTATCTGGAAGAGGAAATCAATAAATAATGTAATTGTGTGATAAGTGTGTGGTAAGACTTAGCACGTACTGAATATTTATCCTGTGCTGGGCATTACTTTAAATTCCATAGTTCATTAACTCATTTAATTCTAAGGCCAGCCCTGTGGAGGAGGAAAGATAAAATTACATTGTCATTTTTCAAATGGGGAAAGTGAAGCAGAGCATGAGTAAGTATCCCCTTGACTATCACATAGCTAGCAAGGGGCTGAGCTGACTCAGCCCAGGTAGTGTGGCTTCAACAGCCGTACTTTCCAACCACATTGCTTCTACTTTGTCTCATAAAAATATTTACATTTTCTCAATGTATTATATAATGTTGCAATGCAATCTCATTTAAAAAAATCTAAAATTGCATTAAATATTTCAGAAAATTTCAAGCCTAGTGTTTCAAGCCTAGTTTCAAGCCTATCAATGCATATAAGGAACAAAACTCCAAATCAACCTATAGCTAAAGATTTTAAAAGAGTAGAGAAATCCAGATGCCCAAATTCAATTTGCCGAATACTTATTAAATGTTCTTTTTGAATTTAACTTTGTAACTTTTTATTTTATGATGAATTGAGATTGCTTTTAATAGAGGATAATATTTATACAAGTGATTCATCATTTTGGTCTTCACTTTAAGAAGTCTTCTTGACAACACTAGATTCATATCAACAGCACTGTCACTATATAGAACACTTTATTTTTATTTTTTCATTTATAATTTTTTTATTAAATCATATCTGTGTAAATTAATGCTATCATGGGGTAAAGAGTGCTATTGCTATATACAATTTGGAATACTTTCATTGAACTGGTTAACATAGCCTTCATGTCATTTTCTTAGTTATTGTGTTAAGACATTTATATTCTACATTTAGAGAGATTCACATGTACTCTTATAGGATAAACCATAGGCATAATCTCACCAATCACCCTCCCTCCACTCATCCCCCCTCCCCTCCCCTCTCTCTTCCCTTTCCCCATATTCTTGGGCTAAAATTGGGCTATAGTTTTCCTATGAAAGCTATAAATTAGTTCCATAGTAGGGCTGAATACATTGGATACTTTTTCTTCCATTCTTGAGATACTTTGCTAAGAAG
>CAUYTI010045322.1:0-25811 GCA_963575145.1 Galago senegalensis | reverse complement strand
TTTTTTTTTTTTGAGACAGAGCCTCAAGCTGTCCCCCTGGCTAGAGTGCCGTGGCATTACAGCTCACAGCAACCTCCAGCTCCTGGGCTCAAGCAAGTCTCTTGCCTCCGCCTCCCAAGTAGCTGGGACCACAGGCGCCCGCCACAACGCCCGGCTATTTTTTGGTTGCAGCCATTATTGTTGTTTGGCGGGTCTGGGCTGGGGATTCGAACCCGCCACCTTAGGTGTACGTGGCTGGCGCCTTAGCCAGTTGAGCTATAGGCGCCGAGCCAAAACTTTAAAATATAATATTAAGAAATGTTTTTCTTTATCACAGTTATTAACTAGCCAGTTGGTCATTCTTAAAAAATAAGTTACCCACATCATGAGACCCATAGCGTGGGAGAGGATGGCTCCCCAGCAGCATCTCTTCTTCTACCTGAGACTTGCCAGGGCTGGAGTTCTACCCATGCTGTTACACAATTTAACCTCCCCAAACCTCAATTCCATCATTGTTAGCATTTTCCAAACATGGGGTCCAAGGAATGTTAATCTCATGAAAATAGGTTCTGTGGTCAAATTTTTAAGTCAGATACACACAATTTCTCCCTTTTAGGACACTTGCAATATACATTAGTGTCAGTAAAGACATTGAGAAGTCCTGAAGAAAATTTGCTTAACTTTGTATCAATCTTAGTTACCCTCAGAATCCCTTTACTGACTAACATCTATTAGTATCATGTGGACTGCATTGTAGAAAACACCCATCCAGATATTCCAGGTATCCTCTAGCCCAGTGGTTCTCAACTTTCCTAATGCTGTGGCCCTTTAATATAGTTCTTATGGGTTGTGACCCACAGGTTGAGAACCGCTGCTCTAGCCCTGATAGTGATGAAATACAGGAAGAATAATGCAGAGTCTTTTGACACAGGTGCAGGGGATAAAGAGAGGATTGTGTTCCCTAGTGTTGACAAGTCACCTGTTCATGTTTACTGGCCCCTTGAAGAACATGATTCCCTTGTTCTAAGGTAAGACTTAATTTAAGAAAAGTGGTAATGATGCTATTGCAGAATCTTGGTGCCCACCTACAGTACAAAAGTAGAACTCATCAAGAATGATAAATTACTTTCAATACAGGTTAGTTTTCTTTTCCATCATGACTTATTTTTCCCCATAGCAAATGCTTTTGCCATTGTTTACTAGAACAGTTCTGCCCAACTTTAAGAGAATCCCTGCCCTTTACCCACTTCCTTGTCCAGAATGAGGTCAACTTGCAGGTAGAGTGTCAGTCCTCAGGTTAAAAAGCTGCTCTTCCAGGAAGGCACCCCCAAGGCCATATTGTTCTTCATGTAGACTGATTTCTTCAGGTGACAAGTGGCTTCCTCCAAGAACAAAGTCTGCAAATCTAATCAGGGGGTTGGTTGGGGGGTGGGGGGTTAAATAAAATTAATGTTTTTTGCTTTTTTTTTTTTTTTGAGACCGAGCCTCAAGCTGTTCCCTGGGTAGAGTGCCGTGGGATCATAGCTCACAGCAACCTCCAACTCCTGGGCTCAAGTGAGTCTCCTGCCTCAGCCTCCCAAGTAGCTGAGACCACAGGAGCCTGCCGCAATGCCCGGTTATTTTTTGGTTGCAGCCGTCATTGTTGTTTGGCAGCCCCGGGCTGGATTCCAACCCGCCACCTTAGGTGTATGTGGCTGGTGCCTTAGCCACTTGAGCCACAGGTGCCAAGCCAATAAAATTAATGTTATCACAGAAGAATTTATTTGGAACATAACATGTTCCCTTGCTACTTATTCCCTTTAATTAAATATGACTTTGTTTCAATAACGAATGGCATTTACACAGTGGGTGTAAAACTGGAACTAGCTTATGTGATCTTTCTAGAGACAACTATTCAGGGAAAAGGGTAGAGAAGTAGGCAGATTTATAAGTACCAAGTACAGCCAAGTGTACCCACTCCTGCTTTCTATTTCCCTCTCTTTTCTATTTTTATTAGTTTAGATTTATTATTTATTTATTATTTTAGTGTCAAATGCTTTCCCTCTTCCCTCTTACAATTTGCAGGCACTCTTACTTGGGTAAAACTATAAGGAAGAGAAAGCAGTAGGGAAAGACATGTTTCTCTTGGTGAACTTTAAAAATTATTTTTCATTTCAGTACAATGAGAACCATGTCGCACATCCCCTTCCACCTTTCCCCTTCCCAAATGGAAGTAATCATTATGGCCTTCCCTATAAACATTCGGTCAGAATCTATTCAGACATTAGCAGTTCTACCGTGCAAAGTCACAGCACTAAAGAAAAAGAACCTCTGACCGCTTCCACATCATCAGTTATCCAGGGAAGCAGTCTATTTCTAAGCCGAAGTGCCTGCACCAAACCATCATGCTGTTCCCAAATCGGTCTAGCCCCAGCTGTGGTCTGAGTAGCTGAGTAAGACGTACTTTTTAGGCGTCTGGAGTCTGGAGATGGCCAGCCACCATGGGAAGTCGGGTCTGCGGCAGGCTTGGCGCAGTTCCTCCAAAGCGCTGGTGGTTTCAGCATCAGTTTGTTCCCTGTACTCCTCTTCAGTAAGGTATGTAACCACCAGCTTTTGTGATGTCAACTGCTGCTTCATTTTCCTAAAACATGTGGCATTTGGTTGCTACATTCCTGCCCAATTCAATCCTTAAGATTTATAAAAATACGTATCTTAGACAGTAATATTTGATGTCCTTTATATTATACCTATACTTTTTCTTTATCATAACTGAGGTATAGAGAACATGACGGAGGGGGGGAAGGGGCGACCTAACAGGACATTTCCCCACTTCCTGGACTATTGTAAATAATGCCCTAAAGCATTTGAGAATCAACTTCTGACAGAGATGTTAAATGCATTTTTCATCTTCAGTGATTTCTAATCACACGATCAGACAATTAAAAGTTTGGCTTCTTTATTCTTGGCCTGCTGATTTTCTTGGGCACTAACAGAAACAAGCTTTACAGATGTCCTTATATGGAGACCCAGGAAGACACTCACCACTTACCCTCTAGAAGCTGGGAGGATTTGTGGGGTATCACTTCCACCTAGTGGTAGTGATTCTGACTAATCCTAGAGAGAAAGAGTAAATACAGTAGAGAATTCTTTTATGCACAGTAATTTATAATAATTCTTCCTTTGCTTTTTGCTGAGGGGCTCATGATTGCAATTTTTTTTTCCTCAGGCAGGAAAGTTCTAAATCTCATAAAATGCAGGAATCTAAAACTTTAAGAATCTAAAAATCTCACAAAAATAGTAATGATGATAAGGTTTTATTAATAAAAACATTTGTTTTATTTTTCAATGAGTTTTTTTAAATGTTTGGGATTAAATTTAATTTAAGCAGAGATTTCCAAGTGAGGATCAGAGTTCCAGGTTTTAAAAACATGCATTTTCTTAAGAGTTGAGACCTAAGAAAACTATTATCTTGACCAGGTGTGGTGACTCTTGACTGCAATTCTAGGACTCTGGAGGCCAAGGCAGGAGGTCCTTTAAGCTTAGGAGTTTGAGAATAGCCAGCAAGAGTGAGACCCTCATCTCTTCCAAAAATAGAAAAACTATCTAGGTGTTATGGCAGGTGCCTGTAGTCCCAGCTCCCAGCTACTCAGGAGGCTGAAGCAAAAGGATTAAGTGAATCCAGGAGTTTGAGGTTGCTATGAGCAAGGCTGAGGCCATGTTACTCTAGCCTGGGGCAAGAGAGTGAGAGTCTTTGTAAAAAAAAAAAAAAAAAAAAAACTATCTTTTTATGATCTTATGGTTGACAAGCTAGATCAAGGAACTTCTGACATTATTCCCTTCTCCTTTTCTGAACACCTAATTATGGATTTCTCTAGAGGAAAAACCCTGGACTCTGAATCAGAAGACTTGGACATGGTTCTGGCTCAGAGAATTACTCACTATGTGATCTTGGGAAATTTCTTAATGTTGTATCTGCCTCACGAGGTCATTGTATAGATTAAAAGACATGTTTTATATAAGGTGCTTAGCACTGTGAGTGACCTACAGTAAGTGTTCAATGAGGATACTCAAAAGAGTAGCTACCATATATTATGTATATTATTCAGATAGGCATAAACTGCTCTATACAAAGTAGAAAGTACTATACAAATCAAGGTATTAGTTCTCTAATTTATTATTTAACCTACACTTTCCTGTTTTACTTCCTAGTTCTTCATTTAACTATTCAGTAGTAAAACTCAAAGTTGAGGCAGCTATGGCATGTTCTGATTGTTGCAGAACACACAGCAAGTGCAGAGAAGAACCACTGTGCAGAACACACTTTGCCCTTGACAGAGAAGGAGGAGGGATTCTATGCTGGGCTCCTGCAGCCACAGCCTGGCAAAGGGCCAGGGGCCTGGAGGCTGCGGAGTGGCAGCCCCCTCCTGACAGACAGACTTCAGGCAATCCCGGTCACTGTCTGCCTCAGGCAAGGGGCACAAAGAGAGAACCAGCCAATGCCAACCCCGCTGACTCTGCCCTGCCTTCCAGCCTCTCTGCAGCTGCCCTGTCCTGTCCCTGGTGTGTTTTAAACACATACATAGGCACCAGATCCATAAGCCACCAGTCACCAGAGTCCTTTCTCACCGACAACTTTACACCTCATTCACTCTCTCCCTCTTTCAGCCCTGGTCTCATGCTCTACCCTTAGCTCTCATCATCTTTCACCTGAACCACCGTAATGTCCGATGACTGATCTCCTGCCCTTATGTCCACCCTCTATCAGAAGACAGATGGAACATGACTCACTAGCCAAGGAGTGTTTATGGTATCTGGTTTGATTTTTGGTTTTTGAATGTATTTTTATTTTAATTAGATTAGCTGCCAACATTTTAAAATCCTAAGAGTTCACATGCCAATCCTAATTCCCATTTCTACTTTTTCTAGAAAACCAGCAGATCTGGCAATGCAGGACTCATATTCCCACATGGCAACCTCAGCCCAAGCTAACTGGTCACTGTCCTTCTTCCATGAAGCTGTAGTGCAGCCCTCCCCAGCACACCACTCCTCCACTGGATGTCACTTACCAAGTATCTGCCAGGGCCCAAGCGTCTGGATTGACAACTCCTATCTAGGCAGCAGTCACACAGTACTAACTATAAACCCCCACTGTGTGCAGGAGCATACAAAAGTCCTTCGTGTGACCTGCCATGCCTCCACCATGTGGCTCATGCCCACTTCGACTGCTGTATCAAGCACTGCCTACCTCATGATGGAACCACATGAGGCTTTCTCTCTGTCAGAAAGGCCCTCCACAATTATACATGGGGTTATTTTCACTCATTCTTTAAGATGCTGCCAAGTAACCAATTTTCCAGGAATGTGTTCCTGAGCTTCTTCTGTATCTCCTCAGTCTTTGGGCAAGCCTCCCTATGTCTCAGCAAGTACACCTCAAGGACAATGACCATCTCTATCTGTGCATCTTAGGTGAAAACAAGTGCTCAGACTCAGGTCACCTGACCTACCTTTCTGTACTTCAAAGGGCTTAAGATTTCTTTTCTTTTTTTTTTTGCAGTTTTTGGCTGGAGATGGGTTTGAACCCACCACCTCCGCATATGGGGCCGGTGCCCTACTCCTTTGAGACACAGGCGCCACCCTACCTTTTTTTTTTTTTTTAGACAGTCTCATTATGCTGCCCTCCATAGAATGCTGTGGCATCACAGCTCACAGCAACCTCAAAATCTTGGGCTTAAGTGATTCTCTTGCCTCAGCCTCCCAAGTAGCTGGGACTACAGAAGCCCGCCATTTGTGTGTGTGTGTCCTGGCTATTTTTTGTTGTTGTTGCAGTTGTCGTTGTTATTTAGCTGGCCCGGACTGGTTTTGGACTCACCAGCCTTAGTGTATGTGGCCGACACTGTAACCCCTGTACTTTAGGGTGCCAAACCGGCTTAAGATTTCTTAAGGTTTAACTTAAAACCTAAGAGAAAAGAAGGTCCTAAGTATAAATAAAACTTTTAAATCACTTATGATTGATTTCTGTTTGCTCTTATTTCACAAGCATTAATGCCACTAACACAGTTTTTGGCTCAAATGAAGGAAATTTTAGGCAACTCACACAGAGCCCAAGTAATTTTGCCACTGATTTTAGTAAATTCTGGGTGAGCCTAGGAATGGAGATGGAATCAGATGCTTGGAGCTCTCTATCCTTCCTCTTTTTCAGAGGGAAATCTCCAAATTAAATGAAATTATGAGATTAAATATGATGTATCCACAAATTTCCCCCAAACAATAAATAACATCACAGATCAAAACATCAAGTTTACTAGAAAAAAAAAGATGCGTACCTCATCACATAACTGAATGCCTTCAGTGGATAGCGCAGGCTCCAGGAGGACATGAGGAGGATCACGGCCGCATAGGCGAAGAGAGGCATGGCCACACCAGCATAGACCAGGAGCAGGGAGAGGAGCCGCAGGGTCCACATCAGAAGATACCTGCTCCTGGCATCCACAAGGGGCCCATGTTTGTAACAGGCATAAAAGCTGAAAAACCCAACTACCAGAACATAGCCTGCAAGAGTAGAAAAGGTGGAATAAGATAAATCCAAACTTGAAAAATCATGTGAAAAACCTGGCAGAGTCTTGACGTGGGGTAAAAACATATTAGAAAACCTTAATTTTTGTTCTTTTCCTAGTGAAATAAGGTTGAGAAATGCATATAGGGCCATTGAGAAATTAGGCATATCAGATGAGGTAGCAATCCTGGATATATTAATATAATAATTATTTCTGTGACGTACTAGCATGTCTGTTTTCAGTCTAGTGTCTTGGCTGAGCAAATGTTATCATGGTTGCTTTGGTCACCAATAAGCACAGCTGTCAGTCTGCTACAAACTCGAATTTTTCAATTTATATTTTCTAGTCATAAAAGGGAAACGTAATTTTACAGGGGAGGGATCAGGAAGTCACCCTCTGAATCCAGTATTCAGTCTCATCATTACTAAGGGTAGGACTATACAATATTCTATCTCCAGTTGTGATCCTAGGTGAAACACACATTGCCTCTTATGTATTCCACCAAACATGTTTAATTTGTACCTAATTAAGCCTTGAGACCTAATTCCTAGTTTATAGGAAACATTGAGGAGTGAGGAACACGTTAAATTATACCACAAAGGAGCCGTCAGATTAATTTCAGAAAGTGGACATTTGATGGGACAATAAGCTTGATCTCTTCAGTGTATCACTGTGATGAAAAATGGAATTGTTGTGGATTAAAAGAGATTTACAGGACAAAACAGATGAAAAATGTGGTTCTTGACCAGATCCTAGTTTATATATGCCATCAAGAATGACTGGGAAATTTTATAATAGGCTGCATAATAGGTAATTTTATATACTCATTACTTTTTTTAGACTTAACTGGTTATATAGAAAAATGCTCTTGTTTTTCAGAGATGAATAGTAAAGCAGTTAGAGAAGCATACCATTATATCTGTAATTTTTTAAAAAATACTTTAGCATAAAAAAAATTGAGCTAAAAACATACAATTATCAAGTAAAACAAAAAAAAATTGCTTTTGTTTGGGGGGAGGTGGATTTACATGAAATATATTGTGCTAACAGTAAGATTCGATTCCTTCATTCTTCATTATTTCTTTTTTTCTTTTTTTTGAGACAGAGCCTCAAGCTGTCCTCCTGGGTAGAGTGCTGTGGCATCACAGCTCACAGTAAACTCCAACTCCTGGGCTCAAGCGAATCTCCTGCCTCAGCCTCCCAAGTAGCTGGGACCACAGGTGCCCGCCACAGCGCCTGGCCATTTTTTGGTTGCAGCCATCATTGTTGTTTGGCGGGCCCAGACTGGATTTGAACCCACTACCTTAGGTGTATGTGGCTGGCGCCTTAGCCACTTGAGCCACAGGTGCTGAGCCTTCATTATTTCTTAATTAAAACAAACAGTAAGAATTTTTTTATAACACTAAACAAGAAAATGAACAGTTTCTTAGCTTCTCTGTTTCTGAAGTGCCAAATTTTCATTAGTCATTTACATTTAGGATTTACTATCTTTCCTACTGAATGCATTAACAGAAAGAAAGAGACACATTTTAGAGAAACTTTTGCATTTACAAGTTAGTTGTGGTTAGAGTTAACCATGATTCAGGAGCACGTGCAGTCAAAGGGGACAAATACTCTTCTTTGGTTCTTTTGATCATTAATAAAGAAAACTAAGAGGGATTTCATAGTGAAATCATATAAAATGAGATCTAAGCGAACTGAAATCACCAATTATGGGAATAAAATAAACAAAATTTACTTTCAATAGCACCTCTCCTTAGTTCAAAACAAAAAGTTAGACATAGGAGAGAAACAGCTGTCAATAGAAGACCTCTAGTTGTACTTTTCAGTTTTACCAATAAAACATTTTTTTTTCACATTTACCTACCTAATATATATATTCTGTTTTCATACCACAGCCACTTCAGCTCTTCCATCAACTGGCATAAAACATAAACTGAAGCAAACCAACAACCAACCATTAGAGCCCAAAAGGTGCTATACTGTATGTGGAAGAAAATAAATGACATGTTTTTTGGTTCATTCACTCTTATAAAAAGTAGAAGCAAACAAATAAGCCCTTTGTATTAGATATGTCAAAGTGCATTAAAGTCAGTTTCAGACACTTTATAGCATCTTCCCAGTCAAGGTCTGGTCCATGAAACAGCAGCATCAGCATTATGTGGGAGCTGACTCTTAGGCCCTGCTGCAGACTGCTGAGTCAGAACCTGCATTTCTACAAGATCCCTGATGGCTTGCATGTGTATTAACGTTGGAGGAACGCTGGTTTATAAAGAATACATTTGTCTCAAAATAATGCTGGTGTTGCAAGCTTTTAATCAGAACAATGCCATCATGGATATTTATTTATCCTCAGCTAAGTTCAGGGTATTATTTTTTTTCATGTCTATGAAATCATGGTTTCCATGTTTTTAAACTCATTTTCACACAGTTTACCTACCTTTGGAATGTGCCTTTTCACCAACAGCAGGACAAAGACTAATGTCATTAGAAGACCTAGCACAGTCCCCGAAGAGTAATAGAAAACAGAGTTTCTGTCAAGGCAAGCAAATAAAAGCCATCTAAATGTCAAGTAGTACTTCCAGTATGAAAAATGTTTCTATCTGTCGACAGTGGCCATAAAGAACATCAAGAAAGAAAAACAGAGATGGCAGCTCTAATTATATCCTCTACTTTTAAAAAATGACATTGGTACTTGAAATTTACAGTAAATAGTTTGCCACTAACTCAAAACAAAATGTCTAAATTACCTTCTATGTAGCAGACACCTGTCTGAGAGCTTTATATGCATTCATGCTGGACTAGGAATAGTTATCCATGTCCAAGATTTACAGCGGAAACAGAGGCACCAAAGAGTTAAAGACCTGCCCAAGTCAGTATCTGCTAACTGGAGGATTCTAAATGAGAGCCCAGCCAGCTGAGTCCAGGCTTTACTCTTCATCCTATATATGCATTTTCCACTTTATAAAGCTCATGAATAACATTAAACACAGTTGATAACACTATAAGAAAAGCTAAAAAATGAACAATGTTAAGAATAGTTGACCAATGTTGGGTACTACCCAGCATCAGCAAGATATTGGAAAGAGATTCCTTTTTCATGACAGAAACTGTAAGAAACAAAATATCAGAATATGTTTATCCAAAAGTCAGATATTTGGGGTGGCGCCTGTGGCTCAAGAGAGTAGAGTGCTGGCACCATATGCAGGAGGTAGTGGGTTCAAACCCAGCCCTGGCCAAAAACTGCAAGAAAAAAATTGAAACTTAAAAAAAAAAAAAGTCAGATATTTGTTATACTCAGTCTTCTGTATGTGGGCCACTAATGTAGGAGGCAGCCCAAATGGAACAGAGAGCACGGCATTTGGTACCAGAAAACTTGAGTATAAATCTCTGCCCTGACAAGAACTAGTTTTGTCATGATGGATGTTGGTTTTCTCATCTACAAAGTGAGAACAGTAATACAGAGATCAGATAGTTGGTATAAGGATCTAAGAAAATAAAATATACAAATACATGAAATATGTGAAAGCACTTCATAACATACACAGCAGGCTGTGCAAAAAACTGTTAATGTTTCAAAGTCTTTCAAGCACTATTTTCAGATCCATTATTTGCAAAACCCAAAGCAAAACCTACAATTGCACAGGAGTGTAAAAATATTTAGCAATAAAATATAGGTCAAAAAAAGACCTATACTCCTTCTTATTCACAAAGCTAAGAATGTAAAAGTAAAAGTGAATACTTACTGACTCAGGGTCTTTGCATAAAAGAAAAGAAAAATGCCTGTCACAAACACAAGGAAGAGTTTGGGATCCACAACTGGAGTAAAAAAGACATACAAACACAGAACATTTTGTCAGTGCAGTGTTGGTGAAAGAAGAAAGTCACTTTATTGAAACATTTCCCCAGAAAAACGGAATCCCAAGAGTATAATAAAAAAAAGACTTACTATTTCGATGCACACTTATTGTGTAAGTAAATCTCTTCCTGATAGGCTGCACAGAGAAGCACACGGTCTCCCCGTAAGGATTGATTATTACAGTTATTTCATTAGACTCCTTTGGTGTCCAAAAGTTATGAATCACACATTTGACAAAAGACAGAATGGTTTCTGGATACTGGCAGTTATGCTTTTCTTTTATATATATAATACCAAGCAGGCCTGGACCGGTAATGTTCACCTACAAAATAAGAACAAACAAATCCATAAACACAAAAGTAAAAACTTCTTCTAAGCTTCCTCAAAACATAAGCAGAGAACTCAAGACTGACCGAGTAAAGAACAGAGTTTGGTTCCGAGAGGCTGACCTGACAGATCTGTTTAGGCCAGACACACACTGGACCACAGAGAGACCTTTGAAAGTGCAGTTTTCTTTCAGCCAGAGGTCTGAGGAAAACAAAAAAAAGTGAAGGTTTCTTCTCCCAAGTTATTTCCTTCTTCTAGCAAGTTACCGTGGCCCAGAGGATAAGATAAAAAGGTGAGATGAAGTACAGGCACCTTTATTTTATTGCAGGTCACTTTATTATGCTTAGCAGATGCTGAATTTTTTACAGATTAAAGGTCTGGGGCAACCCCACTTATCTAACCCTTGCAGACCAAGCAAGTCTACTGGCACCATTTTTCTTTTTCTTTCTTTCTTTTTAGAGACAGATTCTCACTTTATTGCACTCAGTAGAGTGCCATGGCATCCTAGCTGACAGCAACCTCCAGCCCTTAGGCTTAGGCAATTCTCTTGGGACTATAGGCACCTGCCAGAATGCCCAGCTATTTTTTTGTTGCAGTTTGGCCGGGGCCGAGTTTGAACCCACCACCCTTGGTATATGGGGCCAGCGCCCTACCCACTCAGCCACAGGCATTGCCCAGCTGGCACCATTTTTCTAACAGTATGTGCTCACTTTGTGTCTCTGCATCAGCATTTTTTTAGAAATGAAGAATTTTTAAAGTTAAAAATACTTCATTATAGTCTACTTTTTTAGACTATAGCACAGACATAACTTTCATATGCAATGGGAAACTCCAAATTTGTGTGACTTGCTTTATTGCAATATTCACTTTACTACAGTGGTCTTTAACCAAACCCATAATAATATCTCCAAAGTAAAACTTCAGTAGATAGCAAACTATCTGGTTATGTGTATAAACATAATAAAAATAGGGTTTATATCTCCACCATTTTCTGCTGTGACTCAGAAAAAGTGCTTCATTTCCCTGGTCAGCTGAGCATATGTAATTTCAGGCTTCTCTCACCAGGCCTGCTGAAGAAGGACCAGAGCCCAGCCTTGGGCCCTATTCAAACTGCACAGTAAAGCACTAGCTAAAGCAAACAGTGACAACCGGATAATTCCCCTGCTGGCTTAGTGTACTGCTCCTCCCGGTCCCAGAGTAGGGCGAGGGAGTGACAGCACCAGCTATGAATCACAGGCATGAAGTTTTATCGCTCACCGTCAACTCCTTCACTTCTCTTTGACTCTGGCTCCTGGCTGACTAGTGCTATCTCTTCAATGCCACTTCCTGTGGTTATTCTTCTTGGTGATTTCAATATACACAACCTAAACTCCTTCTAGTACCCTGGCTTTTCAGTTCCTGGAACTCCTTTCCTCTTGGGCTCTTTCTTCCTCGCCTACCTTAGCTAATTGTTCCCATGGCCGCACCTTGGACTTTGTTAGTAACAAACTGCAGCCTCTCCATACACTGTGCTTCACGCAGCCATCTCATCGGCTGGTCTCCACCTGCTATCTTTCCAGTGTGCCCCTTTAGCACTCCAAACTCGCCCAGGATCTTAGCCGTCTTCCCTGCTCCTCACCCAGTCCCTTCTTAACCAGCTAAATCCCATGACTCATCACTATACACCATTCCCTGGCATGTGCCCTTGACTCCTTTGCATCCTTCATGGTTTGTCACACTCACAAAATCCAACTCTCCACCTATTCCACGCTTGCATTAGCACCACAAAATGTGCTAGAGAAATGCACAGTGGTTTCTCTTCAAATCCATGACTGAGAACATGAAAAGGGACCTGAAAGCTGCAGTCACTCATGCCACACATTCCTATCCACTGATTCTTCAATTTTGTTGAATCAACTTCTCCTCCCCATCCTCATTCTCAGCTATTGTTCCTTCCTACTTCACTGAAAATGGAAAAAACTGAAGTGAATGTTGACCAGCTCCTCCCCCTATACCCAGCTATTTGTTAGCATCTGCAGACACATGCTCTGTTCCCTGCCCATGAGAAAGAAACTTCTGTCACAGAGGAAATTTACATGCTCCATTAAAGGAAAGGCCTGGACTTGTCCACTGGATCCTATCCACCAGTGTCTACCCAAGGACAACACACCAGCGCTTCTTCCCTCCCTACAGACATACAACATATTTTTTCCCATTGAAAAAAGAAAAAGAAACACCTTTACATTCCACTGTTCCTTCCAGCTACTGCCCATTTCTTTGCTTTGCATTGCGATAAAAGTGCTTTTAAAAGTTACGTGTGCCTACGGTCTCCAGTTCCTTTCCTCCCATTCTTTCTTTAACTCACTTCTATCAGGCTTTTAGCCTCAGCAGACTGTCCAGACAAGGTCACTGGTGCTTTCGTGTTGCTAAATGGAATGGTCAATTAATCCTCAGTCATCTTACTTGACCTGCCAACAGCATTTGGCACTGCCCTTCTCCTTGTCACACTTTCTCCCCAGGGCCTGCAGATGTCTTCTTCTTTACCCTGACTCCTCTCTCCCCTCTGCTGGCTCCTTCCTTCTTTTTGTCCTCTTAATATGACACCGGCCCAGGCTTAGTCTTGGGTCCTGTTCTCCTCTCCATCTAAATTCATATTTATATCCACCTATATAAATATGCATTACTGCTTACATTTACAAAAAGAAACACAAGAAAGATATATCTGAAACTAATCAGACTAACTGCCTACAAGGATTGGGCAGGAATGAATAGGAGGAAGAAGGGACAGTGAGACTTCTCTGAGAGTACCACTATGTAGAATTTTGACTTATAAGCCATACTAATGTTGTTATATATTCAAAAATAATAAAAGTAAAATCAAATATAATAGGGGAACTCTTTGAAATGTAAACAAATAAAAACAAACTATACTTTCAATGAATAATAAACCTATATGGAAGGGAGGTGGGTAGGAATGAATTAACCTAAGTAACTTTTTTTTTTTAGACAGGGTCTCTCTATGTTGCCCAGGCTAGAGGTCAGTGGCATGATCACAGCTCACTGTAATCTTGAACTCCTGGGTTCAAGCAATCCTTAGCTTCCTAAGTGCTAGGATTATAGGCGTAGGCCACCACAACCAGCCTAAGTAACTTTTGAGCATTCCATTTAGCCTATGTTCCTTCAGACAAAAGATAAAAAATACTATAAATGAAGACTGAACTGTTAGTAGGTTTGTTTTTTTGCAATGATATTATTTAGCAATTCTGAATCTACTTTCAGTATATTCTTGGATTAGGCAAATAAATAAATATTTTTGAGGATAATGGGAACAGGTTTCTTACTATCAGAAAAGGGAGTTACAAATATGGAAAGTGGAAGACTAGAATGAACCTTGGGTATTAGAGATACCAGAATCCATGTGTTTTAGCAATTAGTGGATACAGACGTGTGAGCCAGTATACATACATGTGTACACACATGACCATGATAGCCCAGTACCAATGAACATACCTAATGACGAATATTCCCCTGAATATTCTATGATTTAAGAGCTGGGTCTAGGAAGTCACAAAACGAACCTGGAACATATTGTTTGTTCAAAAGGAAGGTAGTGCTCAAAAATGATACACACAAGTTAAAAGGACACCGAAGCTAATCTGAAGGGCTCCTACGCCAAATCTAAGACAATCGGCATATCAAAACAAATAATGAGTAATGGGTTATAGTCCACTAAATGAACTGGCAGTTCATGAGACTATATGAGTATAAATACATAGGAGGAGGAAAAATTCTTCATTATAGGAAAATGCCAATGAATGTCAAAGAAATAATAGAATTAGAAAATCACCATTTAATAAATATCATTGTGATAACTGATTCAGGCAAGCATTGCTAGTGGATAATAAAACTAAGAAAGTGGTAAAAGTATGTTGAAGAATAGGATATCTACACAGTCTTAAATTATCTCCTTGAAATATTCATTAAAGATAAGAAAGTAGGGCAGCGCCTGTGGCTCAGTGGGTAGAGCGCCAGCCCCATATACCGAGGGGGGCAGGTTCAAATCTGGCCCTGGCCATCTGAAAAACAGCAGTGGCAACTGTAACAAAAAACAGCCGGGTATTGTAGAGGGAATCTGTAATTCCAGCTTCTCAGGAGGCTAAGGCAAGAGAATCGCTTAAGCCCAAGAGCTGGAGGTTTCTGTGAGCTGTGACACCAAGGCACTCTACCAAGGGTGACATAGTGAGACTCTATCTCAAAAAAAAAAAAAAAAAAAAGATGAGAAAGTAGTAATTTTCCAGAGGAAGAACCGGACAGATATCCCCTTTACTTGTGATTAAAGTGGGGTATATTATCAGTAATGGTACAACTCAATGTCACGTGCCTCCTGATACAACGTTCCTACTATTTCCTCGGCCTAGAACCCTGGATGCTCCCTTGGGTAGCTCACTCACTTCACTGAAATCTTTCTCAAATGTTACCTTCTTAAGGAGAACTACCCTGAACACTCTTTTAAATACAGCAACACTGGTGGCCCCCAGTCCCTTCTGCCCACTTATTTTCCCTTACATTTTCACAATACTTACCAGTTTTATCATTTTTTTCCTCTATTATATTTATTGCTTACTATCTCCCACCCCTGAACAATATAAATATCCACATGGACAGGTGAGGGGGAAAAAAATGCAGGTTCCCCATTACACACTGAAACACTGTGCTGTGCTAGCCCACAGTGCTCAGCAAAGTTGTTGCAAAACAGGAGAAGCAAGGACCAGGATGACTGCTAGATCCAGGAAAGTTGCCCAGCACTTTATGAAATGCCTAGGACTTTCTTGTCTGAAATGGCCAGCTTAAACCAGCCCTGACTGCATTAGAGCTGTCTCTCCTATCCTATAGCTAACTGATACTAAAATCCCCACCCAGTGAAAAACTGTAATACAATTATCAAGGTTGCATGACAGCATGAGAGTGGTACTACACCTGTGTGGTTTGTTTTTCACCATGAACAAGCAAAATACAGTGTAAAAACCATGTATTACTCATCGGAAAGGGAGAGAAGGCAACACCACAGGGTGGGCAGACGCAGACTTTGCATGCGAGAAAGCTCCTGTAGAGTAATTTCCTGCACCACTCAGCACTGTGAACTCTAGGATTTACTCTAATAAGCCCACCGAACTCTTCATGCTGGCCTGGTTTGAGTCATTCTTTGGTCTTTTGGTTCTCTCGCAGTTTGTGGTGTGGTTTCTCTGTACTGTCCCAGGATTTTACAAAACAACCAGGATCTATTTTGTTTACCACTACAGCCTAGGAGCCTAGAAATAGTTTCTGGCACTTAATAGTTCCTAAATAAATATTTGTTACATGTTGAGTGAAGGAAAGTACTAGGCAATTAAGAGCAATTGCTATCATGGCCATATTTGGGATCAAAGGTTACTCCAAAATATCTATGCAGAGAGGCTTAGGACAGCAATTTTGGAAAGTAGGAGGGTGGGTATTGTCCTGAGATGTGTCTAAACAGCAAGTACACTGTATTCACTTAGATGGCATATTGATTTGGAGTGGTTTGGGAGAGGCTGATGAAGAGTAGGAAGGAATTAATGTCCCTTCTCACACTGCCCTTCCCTTGAAAGCCGGAAGTCAGCTTTCTTACTGATTCACGGCTCTTTGTCACACAAAAGGTACTTTCTATTCTCAAAATGGTACATTTTATTTCCCTTTCCTTTTCTTTTTTTTTTAAGAGACAGAGTTTTATTTTGTTGCCCTTGGTAGAGTGCTGTGGCATCACAGCTCACAGCAACCTCCGACTCTTGGGCTTAGGTGATTCTCTTGCCTCAGCCTCCTGAATAGCTGGGACTACAGGCACCTGACACAATACCCAGCTATTTTTTTGTTGCAGTTTGGCTGGGGCCAGGTTTGAACCCACCACCCTCAGTACATGGGGCCAGTGCCCTATTCACTGAGCCCCAGATGCCACCCTATTTCCATTTTCTTAAGACACGATTTAAAAGAAGGTCCTTACCTGCACAGTTGACCACATGTATTTCCACTTCACTTGGGTATTTTGATTGTAGCAATAACAGTCTGAATTTGAAGTTTTAATTAAATCCATTTCCGTCAAAACTTTACACCTTGTAACTGAGAGATGGAAAAGTAAATATATTTTCTAAATCTTTAATTGACCAGGATCTTTGTATTCCCAGAGGGAGATAATAGAAGCAGTTGTAACATTCTGTGCATGGTAAGCAAGGTGATTATACTGCTTCAGTCTTTGCAACCTCACAGGAGACAGAAGATACTACAGCTCACTGACATACAGAGGGCAATGTAAGAGCAGAGAACAAGCATTTCTTCAATCTTGGAGTACAGGGCAAGAATTAAGGAGAGATTCCCAGAAAAAATGAAACTGAGTAGAGAACTGAAGCGTACATCAGAGCAATGAAATTGAAGTCAGGAGATGGGAGGCAGCAAGTGCATACAGAATCATGAAGATGAGAGAAATCACAACAGTAGTTCAGTTTAGTGATGCCTGATTATTATACTGACGAGGGAACAGGTTGGAGTGCAGGATTACACCTGCAGCCGGAGAGGTCAACGGAGGTTACCACTACATTGAGAAACGTGAACTTCATCCTGACAGCAGAACAGTGAAGGATTTTAGGTAAGTATCAGCAGTAGTATCAGTTTAGCAAGAAACTACTGACCCTCAAAAGGGTTTGACTGAAAAAGAGTTCAGTAAATATACAGACAGGGGTAAGGCACTAACAACAAGACACTGAAGTTCCCAGCCACAACCAGCAGCAGGAAGCTTTTAATAGCCCTAGTTCTGAAATGGCAAGGGAAGGACCCCATGCTACTGGAGCCACTGAAGTGAAGGAAGAGCTGTCTCATGGGATACAGTCACTGCCAGAACTTCGTGGAATGGTGCAGCGAGGGCACCTCAACCTGTCTCTCTCGCCTCCCAGCAGTGCCTTGAACTGACCAAATCTGACAGGAAGACAGGGCAAAGGAGCCCAGATGGTGCACTCCACAGAGGTCAGCTTCCAAGCACTGAGCAGGAGGGTGAAGGGCTGAGCAATGATCTGCAGGAACAAACAGGGAATGACCAGCTCAATAAGGAAGTGACAGGAACACATCTGTATTCTGCAAAGAACAGTATGGAATATTAGACAAGAAGACCAAAGCCAGAAGAATCAAGAAGGAGGCTACTGAAGCAATCTAAGCAAGAACAGGACTAAGAGAGGAGAGGAAAAAATAGATTAATGAGCACTTGGGCAGTGAAATCAGTAGGCTTAGGAGACATGTTTGGTGAAGGACAAGAAGATGATGTCAAGTTTCTGGTGAGTGGGGAGATAGTGAGGCCCTTCACTCAGATGAGAAATACTGGAGAAGAAGTAAGTTTGTGCAGAAAGGGGCTGAGTCCAATTTGGACACACTGAGTCTGCACTGGTGGGACTACATGGAGATGGACAGGTCTGCAGCACAGGAGAAACTGGCTGGAGACAAACGTAGATACACAAACGTGTGTGGGCATATAATAGATAACGTAATTGAGAGAGAGAAATACAGTATTACAGAGGGGTGATGTAAATGCCACAAGAAATTAGGGTTCGTTTTCTTCTGTGGCCACTGCTGTATTTGAATTTGAAATGAAGTGGGATGAAAGTCATAAATTCTGAATGTAAGATGGGGTGTCACTGTCCTATCTATCAAATAGGAAGCAGGAATAAGGAACATGTGTGAGTACACAGAAAGGGGCCTTACACCCAACCCCTGACTCCTCTAACCAAAGTGCAGTCAGCTGTTTCTCCAGAAAAACCTGAAATGAAGCTAGAACAACTGCTATGCCAAAGTCGAGGAAGAACTCAGTAATTAGCACCAACTAGTCAACAAGCACACCCATTTAGGGAATGATATTGAATAAGCTCAAGTAGGTCGCTGTCCTGGCTTTTCTTTTTTTTTTAAGACAGTCTCACGTGCCCCAGGCTAAAGTACCATGGCCTCAGCCTAGCACTTGCCCCAGGCTAAAGTGCCACGGCCTCAGCCTAGCTCACAGCAACCTCAAACTCCTGGATTCAAGCAGTTCTCCTGCCTCAGCCTCTTGAGGAGCTGTGACTATAGGTGTCTACCACAACACCTAACTAATTTTTTTTTTATTTTTAGTAGAGATGGGGTCTCACTCTTGCTCAGGCTGATCTCAAACTCCTGAACTCAAGGGATCTCCAGTCTTGGCCTTCCAGAGTGCTAGGATTACAGGCAGTAGCCACCACACCCAGTTCCTTTTCCTGGCCTGAAATATACTTAGCATTAAGTTGGTGAAAAGTGAAGACAGGTTTTCACTACCTCTTGAAACACAACTGAATAAAAGTCAGGATTCTCAAGTGACTACATAAAGCAGGAAAGTTACATGAGGAACTAGAGTATTCCACTGTGACAGTCCAATCATTTCGTCTTTACTCTTTACACTGTGATGTAATGTATATGCTTTTAAATTTATCAACAAATTTGCAGAGTTTAATAACATGAAATGCAAACATAAGAATCCAGGTTAACAGCTAGGTTTCAAAAAGGTATAAGAAGCTCTCTAGAGGTTCTCTGTTAAAACGTGCTGCTGCATGGTCTGTCTGCGCACAAGAGCAAAAAGAAGAGTGCGGAGCCAGCGCTACAAACACATGAAGCAGCCCAGGCCGAGGCACATTCCTGGGGTAGCCGAGGTGGAGATGACTCCTGGCCACGAGCAGCACGAGGGAAGGGCAGGCCCTGGGTGTCAAAGGCCTGACAACTGCTGTACAAGACATATGACAGGAAGGCAGAAGAACCAGGAAGAGCCTGAGCAACAGAGATGAGAAAACATTAACTGCCTCCAGGTAGGGGCAGGATCTGGTCTCTGGACTTGCCTTCCAGTATCCTATGCTCTGCCTCTGCAGTCTCCCTGGCGTTCTCTGAGCAGGAACCAAGGATAGAGGGTAAGAACTTTATAGTAGAGTCTTCAGTGAGAGGAAGGAATTCCCACCAATCCTTGGAAAGTGAGTCCCTTCCGGCGGGGCAGGTAGGATGTGTCAGGGGCACAGCCCCAGCTGCCCCCCGACTATTACAAGATCGTTTACTCCAGATAGCGCTTTCTTCACTTCACGTGTGCTCAGTGTTTGGTGGGCTTTTCTCATGCGTGCCTCCCTCTCTACAACTACTCTCCAAGGGAGCTTGACTACGCCAAGAACTGAAGTAATTTTCATAGAAAAGTAGTGTCTGAGAAAATACACTTGTGGGGCCTGAGATGTACAAATACATGCTACCTTCAAATGAGACTTTTCTCCATTTGGTCCTAAGTCTTAAGTCTGTCCACTAAATCATTTAATACCTGTAGCTCTCAAGAACAAAATGATGCAACTTAAATATAATATGACATTATAATTTGAACTGAGAAGTAACTCCTGCTCTGTTACCCACGCTATATTCATATCACACATAGATGACTATACCAGTCTTCTGGCTGGTCTCCCTGCTTCCAGAATTGCCCCACAATTGCATCCACAATCTACTCTCCAATCATCATATAGATCTTTTCAGTGCATCAGAGTACGAATTTACCTGCTCAAACCCCTCCAACGACTTCCCACTGCACCATAGTAAAACACCTCCTCCCTTCTAAGGACCTGCGTGCCTCTGTGACCTTCCCCCCTCCACCTCCCTTCCCACTGGACTGCACAGCCAGATTGACTCTCTTGTCCTCAAGCTGCTGGCACACACCTATCTCAAGTGTCCTCAGTCTGCAATTTCTTCCCCTAGATCTCGGCAGGGCTTGTGCCTTCCAATAACGTCTCCTCAGGGAGACCTTCTTTGACCTCACTGTCTAAACCAGCACACCCCGATCACTTTCACCTGCTTTCTTCGTATTACATAAGCACATGTATCTCTTAGCTTACACTGTTTCTCCATGAAGTCAACGATGTTGTTTGTTCATTACTGTAACCCCCAGAACTTAAATATTTGCCTTTTGGGTGTGACATGTAATGTGAGAGGTTCTTTGGGCATGCATGGCCTCACCAGTGAAAGCCCAACCTTTGTAGGAGCCTAGCCAGGGCCAGTCAGCACCAGAAAAGGAAGTGAGTGCCCCTTGAAACCACCTGATGAAACAATACACCCTCTGGAGCCTGTGGCACTGACAGGGCACCTTCAGAACCCACATAGCAAGATGCCCAATCTGGAAGGCACAGGCTACACCTTTCCCTTACCCTACCCTATCGTCAATGTACCTTTAACTAAGGGGTTGAGTGCTGGAACCCGTGATGTCCCCTGGGCTAGGCACCACCTTCTCACTCCTCACCAGACAGAAGAAGGCGGGGGGAAGTAAGAGGTGGCAATAAACTTGTTTCTGTTTGGTTCATATATAACACATTAGTGTATTCTGTGTGAGGAACCTGCCAGTTAGAAGAAATTAGAAGAAATAAACTTGTTCTGAATTTCCCCTCAGTTTTCAACCAAATTAAGGAAAGCATGATGCAAAACGCTTCCCTTGGATGCTCCAGTGGCCTCCAGCTTTTGAGGTGAAGCTGATGTGGCATTTACACCAACAAGGGAAGATACCAACAAGGGGTTAACATTGCCTGCTGCTCTCTGGCTGGTCTTCCTTCTTATTACCACTCTCCTGAGGGGAATGCATCCCAGTCAACCCACACAAGAATTCCTAAAAAAAAAAAAAAAAAAGGTCCTAACTAAGAGCCCAATCACAATAAGCCACAGCCACATAGGCCCGACTCCAAGTGAGTCCGTGTGAACCTTCACCCATGGGCTAAATGGAGTAAGCACAAGACAGTGACTTGTGACAAGACTGTTATTGTGGCTGGCCCACTGCCTTCCTAGAGACCAAATCTTTTAATCTTAGATTGATGACAGAGATTCTATCTTTCCTGGGCCTCTTTTCCCTTTACCAATCTTCTAGACATTCCACTGTTCAGTTTCTATCTCCTTATATCCAGCTAAGGGTGAGAAACAGAAAGAGTAGCCAGTTTGATTGCTTATTTGGACTCTTATCACCAAGTAAGCCCTGAAGTGGTTTTATGTAATGATGGGGCCCCTGATTATTCATGCTGGTTAATTCTGCTAGGATGGAACCTCCTGGTAGCAGATGCAGGCAAACCTAAATGTGTTGCGACGACAATCCCCTTATAATGCAATCTAGAAAATGAAACTGAATTTCTAGGAACTTATGAAAAAGTTATTTTATTATAATTCATTTAGTCCCAAGGGAATAATATCTCTCTATGGAGAGCCACTGTTTCCACCTGAGACCAAACTATGTCCCCGCCCTGGAGGGTGCTCCATAGCCTAGGGACAGGTGGTCCCCTGGTTACAGACTAGATACATTCCTGAGAAGGTCTTTTGGTAGGATTTGTATATAACTCACATCCCCAATGAACAGCACATATATGGTAAGAATAATAATGACGATAGTATAATGGCTCGTACGTGGTAATAATACAGGGTAATACTATAATAATAACTCTGCACTGTAATAAGTCACTGAAACTATTGTGCTCTTTCCTTTAACTCAAATAAGCAGAACATAAAAACTTACACAACAAGTTTAGATAGTAGAAGAAATTTCGAAAAAAGAATATTAAAGGTTAACACTCACTGCCGCATCAATGCTAGACTAAAGGAATGCTATGCTTATCTTTATTTTCTGACCAAATCAGTAATAACCTTTCCATTTCAATAATTAGTCTACTATGTTGCTTAGTAATAACTGACGCTTTCATTGGAGCACTGCCTGTCGCATATTGTATTATTCTCACTTTATAATTGTTCTGCAGGTAAAGTGACTAAAGCAATACTTTCCCAATGAATGATGAAGCCTGGCCTTTATCTGAAGGCTTAATTAGTTAATTTATTTTTACTTTCATTTCCATTGTAATCATCTTTTTCTTCAATGCAGGCTCCCTTGGACTTGCTGTGGACTTTCACTTTGGAGGCATGGTCACAAGGGTAAACACAGACTCACAAAATTGACAAAAATGATAAGAGGGAAGTGATGCTGTGGGTAGGCAACCCTATAAACAGTGAGGCCAAGTTATTCGGGTAATGCTACTGTGCCAATGTACTGTTTATACCGTGAGGGTTTGTTTAAATACATGGAAGAAACTACTTCCCAAATTATTAAATCATGTTACCCTTATGGGGAGCCTGTTCATAAGTATGGAAGGTCGTAAGTCAGATCATCTGTACCTAGAGACTGCCAGTATTCACTTCTTCAAACCTGATTCTGATCAGAAGAAAGATCTGGAGGGGTAGGCTATCTTAGCTCTTCCTCATCTCCCAAGCACTTAGGAATATGGGTGGTACCAACCCTGAATGCCATCCTTACAACAGTAAGCTGGTTTCTAAGGCCTGGAATGAGCATCACCTCCCTTAACAGCCTACAGTCCTCATCAGCCTCTCTTGATCCTTTCAATTAATCTGACTTCCAGAAAACAGTATATTTCTAATAGTTACACCCAAACTGCTAAGTACACAAGGCTCTACTTATTTACATTACCAAAAGATTCAAGCAGGTCTCTTTAACGAATGAAATCAATCCCTTAGTTCACTTTAAATACCACCCAATTTACAAACATTCAACTAATCTAATTTTGAGGTTATATATCTTATAAATAAAAAGGGACAGCAGCATATCACCTCGCTGAATTAATCAATTCAATTTAAAATAGTTCCTTTTATATACTTTTGTCACTTAATAGTTTTCTTAAATAAACTAGTAAGTTTAAAGTTAAAGAGTTTAGTCACATATACAGTAAAAATATTCAGTCAAAATTTCAGAAGAGAGCAGGTGGTACTTAAACCTACCATGGAATACACTAAAAATGAAAAGCACGAATATGGGGTGGCACCTGTGGCTCAGTGAGTAGGGCACTGGCCCCATATACGGAGGGTGGCGGGTTCGAACCTGGTCCCCACCAAACTGCAACAACAAAAAAAATAGCTGGGCATTGTGGCAGGTGCCTGTCGTCCCAGCTACTTGGAAGGCTGAGGCAAGAGAATCACCTAAGCCCAAGAGCTGGAGGTTGCTGCGAAATGCGTAGCCACGGCATTCTACCAAGGGCGACAAAATGAGATTCTGTCTCTAAAAAAAAAGAAAAGCACAAATACTTCTCAAATCTTAGATCCTAACCTTAACATAAAAATATTGCACTGTGTTCCTCCTGAAAACTTAACTTTACATGGACCTAATGTAGGAAAAACTATCTCCAGATGAAACTGTAACAGAATAATAACATAAAATATATTAATCTGCTATAAACTTATTGAACTACATTTTCTCCATTTGACCTACAGCCTCTTTTCTTTGGGGACAACAAAGGGGAGAAAGAAGAGTAAGAAAAACGAGAAGCAAGATCCCAACAAACTTTAACTGGTGAAGAGTTCAAATAGACTTAGGATTTTTCTTAGTATTTTTTTGTAAATTCATATTTTCAAAGGGGCTAATATGTGATACCAAAGTTACAAAGGTAACTATCCTATTAACCCCAGTATTTTTTTAACCTGAATATAAATCTCAATGTTTATTCCTCCAAGAACATGGGAATGAAACTGGAATGTAAATGGTGATTGATGGACATTCAAGTTTGATTTCAACTTAAAGCACAGATTCCTCTTCTCCACAGATGAATTTGAAGGCTGTGGCTTCAGATTACCTATTGTTATAGTTTAGGCCTGAACTTCACCTTAGGACAACACTTTGAACTTCATCTCAGGACAACATGCAGTTTCTAGGGAATTCATCCACTGTTTGCAAATTACAAGCACTCTTGGCTTTCAGTTTTTCTTCTTCTCAGCCAGACAACTAACTACCTGCCCTTTCTGTGTCAACTGCCTCTGACATTTCTCCAAGTAGGGTGACAAAAAGCTGAACTTGTTCTGAATGTTTTCTATCCCATGGAAGAGTATGTGTATTTAAAACAAAATTTTAGAGTAGGGAAGGATCTTAAGTACCATGTATTCCAGGTAGCACCTTAATTTCACATTAAGAAAGGGCCTTGGCTTGGCGCCTATAGCTCAACCAGCTAAGGCGCCAGCCACGTACACCTAAGGTGGCAGGTTCGAATCCCCAGCCCGGACCCGCCAAACAACAATGACGGCTGCAACCAAAAAAAAAAATGGCCGGGCGTTGTGGAGGGCGCCTGTGGTCCCAGCTACTTGGGAGGCGGAGGCAAGAGACTCGCTTGAGCCCAGGAGTTGGAGGTTGCTGTGAGCTGTAATGCCACGGCACTCTACCCAGGGGGACAGCTTGAGGCTCTGTCTCATTAAAAAAAAAAAAAAAAAGAGACGAGTCACTTTCTTGCTCTCGTTACAACTCATAGGAACCTCCAACTCCTGGGCTTAGGCAGGTGAGACTACAGATGCCCAACACCCAACTATTTTTTTGTTGCATTTGGCTGGGGCAGAATTTGAACCCACCACCCTTGGTATATGGGGGCCGGTGCCCTGCCCACTGAGCCACAGGCGCCGCCTCAGATTTTAGTATTTTTTAGAATGAGACATTGGTCCCAATGACCTGACCCAGTTAGTAGAATGGGAAGTTTCCCCAACCACTAGATACCCCCAGGGTAATCCTTGGGACCAGAGGATGAAGGGACCTCACCTGAGACTAGGTCTCCTGGCTTGGAGTTTAGCACCTGGCCCTGAAGTCAGACCCATCAGGGCATATGTTGTGTGTGGTGGGGGAAGGGAGCCCGGTCCATAACAACTGAAATTAACATATCTTGGAACTTGGAGGATCTAGAAGAACATGGCCATTAGGTGCTTCAACTGCAGCCTGCAAAAAAGCTCAGGCACACCCAGACTTTGAATGAACCTCAAATATGTCTGTCAAAAAACTTAGGTGCCCACACTGAAAAACCAATTTTTATTTTTGTTTTTGAAATAAGAGTCTTAGAGCTAAGGGTGCCGCCCTCAGTGGTCTTTTAATAATGTCAAAGCTTGTGCTACTGTCTTGGCTAGTGGCCTGGCACATGGGGACCATACATAGCACACAGGATGACCTGGCAGGGTGGAGCAACCCAGGAGTAGGCCCTTTGTCCAAGGTCCCCACAAGCCTCTTAAAGCATTTCAGTCACCTGCTGCCTCCCTCTTCTCTCCCTCAA
>CAUYTI010045320.1:0-16489 GCA_963575145.1 Galago senegalensis | reverse complement strand
TATCTCTCTCCTTCTCTGATCTTTGTGTGTGCTCTCTCTCTTTCTCTCTCTCCTTCTCCGATCTTTGTGTGTGCTCCCTCTCTTTATCTCTCTCCTTCTCTGATCTTTGTGTGTGCTCTCTCACTTTCTCTCTCTCCTTCTCTGATCTTTGTGTGTGCTCCCTTTCTTTCTCTCTCTCCTTCTCTGATCTTTGTGTGTGCTCGCTCTCTCTATCTCTCTCCTTCTCTGATCTTTGTGTGTGCTCTCTCTATCTCTCTCCTTCTCTGATCTTTGTGTGTGCTCTCTCTATCTCTCTCCTTCTCTGATCTTTGTGTGTGCTCCCTTTCTTTCTCTCTCTCCTTCTCTGATCTTTGTGTGTGCTCGCTCTCTTTATCTCTCTCCTTTTCTGATCTTTGTGTGTGCTGTCTCACTTTCTCTCTCTCCTTCTCTCTCCTCTTCCTACTGCCTCTTTCCCTCCCTCCTCTCTCTTTCTCTGTCTCCTCCCACTTCTTATGTCTCTCTCTTTTTCTCTCCACTGTTAGTCACATCTGGGATCAGGTCTAAGAGTTTAAATACATATTTTAAAGTCAGAAAAATACTTAATATATAGGAGTCACTTAAAATTTACTAAGTAACTGAGCAAACAGAGTATTGAAAATGTTCTGTGGGATGTTAACCTCAAAGCACAGAAGTAAATGTAAACATCTTGTGTTGCATTTATATCAGTTGTTTAATAACATAACATCAATTGCATGTGAATGCAAGGGAAATATTTTTTATTCAGCGAGTACCTGATTTGCCTTTATGTAGCCAGATGTAATCTCAGAGTATTTATGGAATACCCACAGGGTGTACAGGGTAGTACTTGATGTTGCAATGTATGGGAGTGCATGTTTTGTTAAATGCTTAATAGATTAGATGGGAAATATAAAATGATCATTAAAGTGCCTTTTATTGAAGGATTTATTCAAACCCTTTAGATTACACTTAAGAAAGAAACAAAACACATATCAATACAGGTTTCTTTATAGTGGAGTTGGTTGAGAGTTAGTTAAGTGAAGACTTCTGTAACATTGTACCTTATTATAAATTTAGCCTGTTACTTAGTTAGGAATGGCACTGTTTATATATCAAGTCAGCTTTTGTAGTGGTGCTCTGGGACCATCCATTCGGAGCCACACTGAATTAAGCTGGCAGCTGGGATTGCTAACACCCAGAGGTGTGCGCATACGCCCTTGTAGGAGGAGTATGAAGCTCTCCTCTGCTCTTGTGTTAATTAATGCCCAGACTATACTCTGACTGGGTGTCAAATCTGAGATGCAAATTGCATGACTTTCCTTATCCACTGTATTGTTGTTTGGAGACTGCCAAAAAAGTAGATACTAATGAGCCTCCCACTAGCAAAACCTATGCAGTAAATGCCAGCTGCTGCTAGGATAGACAAAAGGATTCCAGGGATTTAAATGTAATTATCAGAAGTTGGGTGTTGTCTTAAGTAAAATAGTTCATAGAAGTTGAATACAATGGAACAGTTAGACATTCCCCACAATAGAAATAAGTCTGGTTTCTATTCTCAGTGTCTGGCATTCTTGATTACTTGTATAGAAAGTTATTTATTTATTTATTTATTTTTGAGACAGAGTCTCACTCTGTCACCCTGGGTAGAGTGCTATGGCATCATAGCTCACCACAACCTCAAACTCTTGGACTCAAGTAATCTTCTTGCCTCAGCCTCTGGAGTAGCTGAGACTACAGGTGCTTGCCACTATGGCTGGCTAGTTTTTCTATTTTTAGTAGAAATAGGGTCTTCCTCTTGCTCAGGCTGGTCTCAAACTCCTGGGCTCAAGCAATCCAACTGCCTCAGCCTCCCAGAGTGCTAGGATTACAGGTGTGAGCCACTGCACTCAGTCTTGTACAGAAAGTTAAAACTTCAGTATACATACACTTATATTCCACATGTTTAACTGCATATACTTATATGTACCCATGTTATAATTTCAGTACTAATTACATTTTAATACTCAGTATGAAAAATAGTAAGCATAGTTGATTTCAATATAAAGGTTAAGGAAGTGACTAAAATTATATAATTTGGATTTTTTAATTCATTTCACTTAGTGACTTTTTTGGGTAGTAGGTACTAGATATTCTGCTAGGACCCAGGAATACAAAGATGAATAGTACATATATTTCTTTAAATGATTAAATCTAGTGTGAAAGGTTGCTAGTCAACCATTTTAGCTCATTGAATAGGTAGACTTGATTGACAAAATGTGCTCCAGATTATTATATATAAATGAAGATTTTTGTATGCTTCCAGAAATAATACAGTTAATATTATAAAAGCAAATTATGTATGCTGGGTTCCAAGCTCTGTGCTACCTGCATATTAAACCCCCACCCCCAAAAAACAAAAAGAAAATAAATCATAAATTTAGCCATAGGAATCTTATTATAAGTCTGTTTTAAATTAAGATTTTATTGATAATAGGATAAACTTGGACATTTTCAGACAAATTTTACATTTTAATGTCAGAAAGTATATAGTAGTAATATGCTTCTTTACTGGAAGGAATTTTTATTCAGCATGAGGTAGATTTGATCTGTCAATTCAATTTTAGAAAGTAATGAAAACACATTGTATATAAATAATGGAATTGATCAAAGTCCAAAAGAGATCATCCTGACATTACTAATTAGACCCACGTCTACATCACTTTCTTCTATGAAGGTCGTGATAAGGCTATTGATCACTGAAGGGTTAATATGAAGGTCATAATAAGGCTATTGATCACTGAAGGGTTAATATGAAGGTCCTGATAAGGCTATTGATCACTGAAGGGTTAAATGGAACAGGCATCTGTGGTGCTGCAGAAAAATGCTGCTAATTTAGCAGGTGCAAGAATCAGGCTGTCTGCCAAGGACAATTTATACACTGGGTGGGGAAAGGACCAAGTTTCTTTTTCTCAATACAATCAGCACATTGTATTGAGAAATCAATCAGTATCACTATGTTCATACACTTTAAAGACTTGTCCATAGCTTATATAATCTCTAAAACAGGAGTATATCATATGTGAACTTATCTTCTAAAAAGGATGGTAATGAGCGATTCTCCAAGTCACTGAGGTTAAAAGAAGAGCAAAGCATCTTAAATTGTAGAAAGAGGAAAGTAGGCGTGAAGAAGAAATTCTGACAGCATTAAATCCAGAATTGAATATGTAAAAAGTTTTAAAATATTTTTCTGTATTTCTTTTGGAAATATAATAGTGGCTCTACCTATGTTACTTAGGGATAGTCATTTCTTGGAGGAACTTTACAAAATAATGTCCAGAGGTCAGTTTGCTTTATAATTCTGTGATTTCATTACCGATTTTAAAATTCGTTCCATAAATTTCTTGTCCACTGTTAGTAAATTCCTATATTTCCTAAAGAGAAAGTTGAATGAAGATTCTCGTAAATTCAGTGATGTTATATTGTGGCATAAAGGTGTGTGTAAGGGTGAAAGGTTTAAGTCCTGTCACCTCTCTATGATCTCTGTCAACTGGAGCTTTACGATGTTTCATTCACTCTGCTTAATTAGGTATTGCAGACATAAATATGATTCTGTTTACTGTAACACAAAAGCACCTAGAAGAAAAGGGTTTTGAGTGAGAGCAGTCATTTCCTGCCTTAAGTGAACTGCATGAGTTAAGTTCAGGACTTAACCTTGGGTGGTCCACTGATAACTATCAAGAAGTACATGAAAGTTTGTTCAGGGTTACAGTCTAAGGGAATGGGCTACCTTTACTTTTCTTATCCCAAACTGAAGTTTTGTTTGTGGCTTGTACTTTATTTGGTCATCATATCCAAATATAAGTTCAGAAGCACTTATATAATCATTAACTAACTCAATATAATTATTTAAAATATATATTTTCCCCTCTTATCTGTTATACATTGCCTTAATTTTAAGTGTCATTTTGGTTATAAGAACAACTTTTAAAAAGAAAGTGCCCCCTAATACTCTGAAATTTTAAAAAAAAGCATAAAAAAAGAAAGTGTACTGTGGTTTAAAGTAATTGTGGCATCATTCCGTGCTAACGACAGTTTAAAAAGCTAACAACAACTTTTAGTAAAACCAAATGGAAGCAAAGGATATGTAAGTGACTAAAATAGGTAATTAACGATCCAGTGAGTATGACAAAAAGCTCGCACATAATGGTGTCGGAGTCTGATTCTTAAAAACATGCAATGCAGAGATGGCACAGAAGCACAACAGCAGTCACCTTTCAGCAGGCTGGCCAAGCCTCAGGCAGAAGCAGCTCCTCACGGAGACCGATGCAGGTTCATGCCAGCTTTTACTAATGGGAGACAGATGGGCAGGTCTCATTGCTTCTACTGTCCTATTACAGATGTTTGGCGAAATTGTTTAAATTCAAAAATGTATTTTCTCTTTAAATGTTCAGAGAAGTGTTTTCATTTATACATTACATTTGAAATTAGCTTGAACAACCTTTTCCATCCCAGCACCCTGGGGTTTCTTGACTTTTCATTGTTGCCTTTCTGTCTCTTTATATTTACAGTTGGAAAGTTGATGCCAAATTTTGTAAAATGTGTTCTCTTCCATGCTGAGATCCTCCATGCCAACAATCTCCCTGGAGTGTGTGCTTAAGTAATAATCCCTGAAAGTGGGAACTGATAGTGGAAATACTGGCAACCCCTTTACAACAGGGGTGCTAGCCTGGGTTTCTGTAATTAGGAATATGATTAGAAATAGGAAATGGTTTTGGTCTTCAATTTCAAGCCATGAAATGAAGGGATTTGAATTTGTCTCACTTTTGGCAGACAGCAAATTTTGTTCACACTGTGGCTTCCTGAGTCTGGCCACAAAGAGCCTGTTGTTCAAATGTGTTTTCCTAGCATAGTAACTGTGCTTTCTTATTCTATCTGAAATCAGAGTTTGCCTTTTAAAAATAATAATTTCCTGGGTTGTCTTGTTAATGTTTTCAGGTTTTATTCTCATTTCTATCCACCAATCCCAGACTTGTATATCTTTCCATCTATGATATAAAGCATAGCACTGTGCAGCGTGCTTGATGAATCACATGTATTTTCATTTAATTACCTTACCCTGTGAAGTAGAACCATTGTTACTCACCAGTTCATAAACGAGAGAAGTATAATCATACATTTAAGAAGTGATAGAGCCCACATTTTCTATTGTTTATTATACCACTGTGCTGTGTCACTTGACATTACAAACAACCCCATCCACAGGTAACCATTGTCCTGAAGTCAACATTACTCTTCTGAGTCATTCATTTATATCTATCCCCTTTCATTTGGCAAATATTCAGACCTACTAAATGCCAGATATTATGCAAGGGTCTGGGACTATAAGTATCAAAGATTCCAATTCCCAGCCTCCAGAAGAATTAAATAAAATATTAACAAAGCCTAAAACTATAAGCCCCAAGTCACCACAGGTGCCACAGCAAATTCACAGGGGTGCTGTAAAATATTTAATATTTTCATGGGAAACACAGCAACATCTAATGGTTATTACATAAATAACTTTAAATTTATGTGTATATTTTTTTCAAATAGCTCCTAAATTAATCTGACATAATTATTTGTCTAGTTGTTTAGACCCTTCTACACGACACACAGAAATGTTACATATTTCTTTGACTTAAGATACTATGAAACAAATTACTAAGGATACCATGAAGAGAGAAAGTTTGGGAATCTCTGGCCTAAGGATGGCCATTTGATATTTTTTGTCAAAGCAATTTATAGAACCCCCAAACAAAACTGAAATAGGGAAGTCGTGTAGGAATTCAGGGTTCAGGAGAAAAAATGGGACTGTGAAATTGACTATAAGTGTGATACCCACTTGGGTACACAGAAATGCTTGTGTATTTTCCCCACAAAGATATTTAAATGAATCTCATTGAAAGGAGTTTCAGAAACTTTAATATGAATTTAAACTATAAAGGATTTTTAGCAAATAGGTCAAAATTCTTTTGTGAGCTAATTACATGATTTTATTTATGTCTAAATAATAAAAACATAATGGGTTATCAATCTTATTAATTTAAAGGTGGCATTTCTGTTTTATTCTACTGCTTTTTAACCTTACACAAATTGTACTGAATAGGAAAAGCGTGCTGTCACCATAAGAATGCGTAATCACAGCTCTGCACTGGACGGTGCACTAGGAAAAGTGTGCTGTGTGGAACAGACTGTGTAATTACAGCTCTGCACTGGACGGTGCCCTAGGAAAAGCGTGCTATCAGGGTCAGAATGTGTAATCATAGCTCTGCACTGGATGGTGCACTAGGAAAAGTGTGCTGTCAGGGTCAGAATGTGTAATCACAGCTCTGCACTGGACGGTGCACTAGGAAAAGTGTGCTGTCAGGGTCAGAATGTGTAATCACAGCTCTGCACCGGACGGTGCACTAGGAAAAGCGTGCTATCAGGGTCAGAATGTGTAATCATAGCTCTGCACTGGATGGTGCACTAGGAAAAGTGTGCTGTCAGGGTCAGAATGTGTAATCACAGCTCTGCACCGGATGGTGCACTAGGAAAAGTGTGCTATCAGGGTCAGAATGCGTAATTAGGCTCTGCACTGGACGGTGCACTAGGAAAAGTGTGCTATCAGGGTCAGAGTGTGTAATTACAGCTCTGCACTGGATGGTGCACTAGGAAAAGTGTGCTATCAGGGTCAGAATGTGTAATCACAGCTCTGCACTGGACGGTGCACTAGGAAAATTGTGCTGTCAGGGTCAGAATGTGTAATTAGGCTCTGCACCTGTGGCTCAAGTGGCTAAGACACCAGCCGCATACACCCAAGGTGGTGGATTCGAATCTGGCCCAGGCCTGCCAAACAACAATGATGGCTGCAACCAAAAATAGTCAGACATTGTGGTGGGCGCCTGTGGTCCCAGCTACTTGGGCGGCTGAGGCAGGATACTTGCTTGAGCCCAGGATTTGGAGGTTGCTGTGAGCTGTGATGCTATGGCACACTACCGAGGGGGACATTTTGAGGCTCTTTCTCAAAAAAAAAAAAAAAAAAAAAAGAATGCGTAATTACAGCTCTGCACTGGATGGTGCACTAGGAAAAGCATGCTGTCAGGATCAGAATGTGTAATTACAGTGCTGCAGTGGTTGGTGCCCTAAGAAAAGTGTGCTGTCATAGTAAGAATGGGTAATTACGGCTCTGCACTGGATAGTGCATATTTCTTGCAAAGTAACTGTAAGTCTGAGGGAGCGAGATGCGTTTGACAGTCCTGTGTCTACACACTTCTAGTTGTCTCTATTTCAGAATTGCCACAGACTTTTCTAGAAATTTGAGACCTTGAAATTGCTACCAGTGTTCCCCTAGATCAGTGGTTCTCAACCTTCCTAATATTGTGACCCTTTTATATGGTTCAACAAAAATAATTTTATGGTTGGGGTTACCAAAACATAACTGTATTAAAGGGTTACAGCATTAGGAAGGTTGAGAATCACTGATCTAGATAGTGCAGAAAATGTTGCCCCTTCTTCTGGAATAAAACAGAATCCTTTTACAATGAATATGAGGATATTCAGTTTATTGTCTCTTACATAGAGTGTCCATGGAATCCATTTATAATTCAAAATAGTGTGCAATTAGGGGGGACCCTGGGAAGATGGCCAATGGGAGCCAACTTTCAACAGATGCTTCCATCCAGAGGAAGAGATAATGGCCTGACAAAACCCAATAAAGCTGAAGGTCGGGAGTTGAGCTGAGAGAGAAGATTGATAACTGCACTTCATCCCTGGTGAGGTAAGCTGTGACTCCAAGGAAGCAAATTTCAGTTATAAAACCCATCTCACAGAGTATGCAAGTTCGTTCCCTCTCATAAGAAAGTGGCTTGCTGTATGATTTCTACAAGTGAACAGTGAATTAAAGACCTCTTATCTCACCCCTCAGGAGAGTGTCGCTGGAAGCTGGGACTCCTTCTCCAGAGAGACCCCGTTGTGAGCCTGGGCATTCTCTTGCCCAGCATAAATGTTGAACAATTATTTTCCCTGCCATTCTGAACTCCCAGTCCACCCCTCACCCCTTGCCTGGTGGTGTAGAAGCCCAACCTCTGCAAAGACCTGAGTGTTTGCAGTTCTTTGCTAGGGGCTGGGCATTGCATAGGCCACAGCAACACAGCTGTGCTGAAACAGTGAATCCAGGAGCAGCTGAAAAAGGCACAGTGGGGAGGGTGAAAGTGCATATCAGTGGTGGACTGAGGCTTGAGAACCTGCTTGGAGGCCTGCCATGCAGCACCAGCTATAGTTGAGGGATCCCACTGGGGTCAAATTTCTGAGAGACATCTCTTCAATTCTGTGGACTGCCAGAGGGAGCCAGACATTGCCCTGCAGGGGTACCAGAGGAGCAGTGCAGCTGGGGCACAATGTTTTTCTCTGAGGGAGAAAAACATTCACTGCATTGTTAACCTCTGGCATGGAACAAACTCAGGTGGAACACGCCCCAGTTTCTATTAAGCACCGGAAAGAGCCAGGCTTTAGCTCCCCCTGCCGACTGGTGGCACAGTGTGGTGGCTGAACTGGAGGCATTGACTCCCCTTTGACTCTGGCAAGCACAAATTCCTGCTGCATTTGCTCATTGGAGGGAACTGGGCCACAGCCCCGCAGGGTTACCAGTGACTGGGCATGGTGGAGGTGCAAGGAGGATGGAGGCAGCCGGCCCCCTGGACTAACTCTTTTGCTGGGCAGGCCTTTCTGACTCCATGGAGAACAGGAGAGAGTCAATCTTAAGCTGCCAGTGGACACCTGTTGTCTAGTTGCTGGAGACCTTTTCAACTCTCCCACTGATCTGTGATTGTGCTGACCGGAAAAATTGGTATAGATCTCTTGACCTGGGCCAGTCACCTGGGGATCCTCCAGGTTGAGCCCTGGTTGTGTTATAGAGGGAGGGTCTGATTCTCCTCTTCTAGTTGTTGCCCATCAAGGGCGTGGTGTCTTAGTTGCTTGTATTTCTCCCCAGCTGACATTTCAGCCCAAAGCCAGTAATTCACTAGGATCAGTTAGAGACTAGCTCAATACAAGACAGAGTCACCTAGTTCCATCACATTGAGCAGGTCCCCAGAATCTCAAGCTGCAGTACTGAATGGGATCTTTGTAAAATTGTAGGGGAAAAGTCACAGTTATCAGTCCCAGCTCTTAGATAAAGGGCTGGTTAATTACAACTCCAGGAGCACTCAATCCAATTCCATCTTACTAGCTTCTCTAACCAAACTGAGAAAAATAATCATGGGCGGAATCAGCAGAAAATCTCTGGCAATCTGAATAATCAGAGTAGATCAACTCCCTCAAGGAATGACAAAGGAGACACAACAGAAGATGGCATTCATTAAAAAAATGGCTGAGAAGTCAGAAATCAAGTGCAGAATGTGGATGGCAAATAAGATTAACAGAATGGAAGTAAAGTTGGAATTAAAAATTCAAGGAATAATTCAGAAGATGTCTCAAGAATTCAATGAATTCAAAGACAAAATTGCCAACGAGTTTGACACATTGAGGCAAGAATTTGCAGCTCTCAAATACCTGAGAAATACAACAGAATCTTTCAGTAACAGAATGGAGCAGGCTGAAGAAAGGATCTCTGACATTGAAGACAAAACTTTTGAATGCTCTGAAATGCTCAAAGACACAGAGAAGTGGAGAGCTAAAATGGATCATTTGCAGAGAGAGTTGTGGGACCACTCCAAAAGAGCAAACATTCACCTTATAGGAATTCCTGAAGGAGAAGAGGATGGTCCGAAAGGCACTCATATTCTACTGCAAGACATAATTGAGGAGAATTCCCCAAGCACGGCAAGAGATACAGAAATTCAGGTAGCAGACAGTTTCAGAACCCAACCATGACTCAATCCAAATAAAGCATCACCTAGATAATTGTGATTAATTTTGTCAAAGTTCATGTAAAGGAGAGCATTCTTCGAGCAGCCAGACGTAAGAAGATCATAACATACCAGGGGAAGAATATTAGAAGGACTGTAGATTTCTCAGCTGAAACTTTTCAAGCCAGAATTGGATGGTCAATGACCTTCAATCTCCCAAAACAAAACAACTTTCAGCCCAGGATCCTGTGTCCAGCTAAACTGAGTTTCATTTGTGATGGAGAAATCAAATACTTTAATGACATACACATGTTGAAGAAATTTGCCATGACTTAAACCAGCTCTCTAGGATATTCTCAGACCCATCCTGTACAATGACAAAACCCAACTTTCACAGTGGTGAAAGGATTAAAAATGTCCATTGGACTTTTGAAAAACTTGACACCCAAAACACTATCAGGCTTATCCATTCTCTCAATTAATATGAATGGTTTAAATTGTCCTCTAAAGAGGCATAGGTTGGCTGACTGGATACATAAACTCAGACCAGATATCTGTTGAATACAAGAATCTCATCTTACTTTAAAGGATAAAAATAGACACAAGGACAAAAAGAGACTCAGGGTGAAGGAATGGGCACCTATAATTCAGGCAAATGGAAATCAGAAAAAAGCAGGGGTTGCAATTTTATTCACAGATACAATAGGCTTTAAACCAACAAAGGTAAGGAAGTATACGGATGATCACTTCATATTTGTCAAATGACCACTCAACGTGAAGGGATTTCAATTATTAACATTTATCCACCCAACCAGAATGCTCCTCAATTTATAAAAGAGACCCTAACAGACACGAACAATTTGATATATTCTAGCACCATAATAGTCAGTGACTTTTAACACACCTTTGGCAGTGTTGGATAGATTCTCCAAAAATAAACTAAACAAAGAAATTTTGGACTTAAACATGGCCTTGCAACAAATGGACTTAAAAGACATCTACAGAACATTTCATCCTAACAAAACTGAATACACATTCTTCTCATCAGCCCATGGAACATCCTCCAAAATTGATCACATCTTAGGTCACAAGTCTAACCTCAGCAAATTTAAAAGAATTGAAATTATTTCTTCTATTTTCATATTTTCACCATAAGGGAATGAAAGTTGAACTCACTAACAGGAATCTTCATACCATAGCAAAGACATTCATTAAATCCTTAATGAATACTAGAAAAACTCCATTCTCAGAAATATGAAAATCTAAACTAAATAATCTTATGCTAAATGATAGCTGGGTGATAGATGAGATTAAGAAGGAGATTACCAAATTTTGAAACAAAATAATAATGAACACATGAATTATCAGAACCTACGGGATAGATGTATGGAACAGAATAGAGAAGGAAGAGATGAATCCAGACACTTATTGTCATTTGATCTTTGATAAGCCTATCAAAGACATAAATTGGGGGAAAGGTTCCTATTTAACAAATGGTGCTGGGTGAACTGGCTGGCAACCTGAAACTAGGCCCACACCTTTCACCATTAACCAAAATTGACTCTCACTGGATAAAAGATTTAAATTTAAGACATGAAACTATAAAGATACTTGGAGACACTGCAGGGGAAACACTTGAAGAAATTGGCCTGGGAGAATTCTTTATGAGGAGGACTCCCCAAGCAATTGAAGCAACACCAAAGATACATTACTGGGATCTGATCAAACTAAAAACCTGCTGCTCAGCCAAGAATACAGTAAGTAAAACAAGCAGACAACCCTCAGAATGGGAGAAGATATGTGCACATTATGTTTCTGACAAAGGTTTGATAACTAGAATCCACAGAGAACTCAACTTATCAATTAAAAAGAAAATAATAAGTTATCTCATTTCATCATGGGCAAGGGACTTGAACAGAAGCTTCTCTGAAGAAGACAGGCATGTGGCCTACAGACACATGAAAATACGCTCATCATCTTTAATCATCAGAGAAATGCAAATTAAAACCACTATGCAATATCATCTAACTCCAGTAAGAGTAGCCCACATAACAAAAATCCCCAAACTACAGATGTTGGAATGGATGTGGAAAAAAGGGAACACTTCTGCACTGCTGGTGGGAATGCAAGCTGAAAGAAGTCTGGATAACACTTAGGGGTCTAAAAGTAGACCTGCCGTTTGATCCTGCAATTCCTCTACTAGGTGTATATCCAGAAGACCAAAAATCACTTTACAACAAAGATATTTGCACCAGAATATTTACTGCAGCTGAATTCATAATTGCCAAGTCATGGAAGCAGCCCAAGCACCCATCGACCCATAAATGGATTAATAAATCATTGCATATGTATACCATGGAACATTATGCAGCCTTAAAAAAGATGGAGACTTTACCTCTTCTATGTTCATTCACATGGATGGAGCTGGAACATATTCTTCTTAGTAAAGTATTTCAAGAATGGAAGAAAAAGTATCCAGTGTGCTCAGTTCTATTAATGAAACCAGTGTATAATCACCCAAACTTTCATATGAATGAGAAAACACATCTGTAGCCCAGGATGAAGGCAGGTGGGGGAGGGGAGAGAAGGGAGGAGGGTAAATGGGGAGACCACACCTATGGTCCATATTGGAACCATATAGGGACTTTACCTTGTATGTCTTACAAGGGTACATGCCAAATCTATTAAGTGTAGAATATAAATGTCTTAACACAATAATCAACTAAGTGAGGCTTTGTTAACCAGCTTGATGTAAGCATTCCGATTGTATATAAAATCAGCACATTCTACCCCATAAATGCATTAATGTATATGATTTAATAAAAAAAATACTGTGCAATTAAAAATTGCCAATGAACTTTATGGATACCCTATGTAGGCTCTAAATATTACTTACTTAACATGAGTTTTTACTTCTTCACCTTTGAGTATATCTGTTTTCTTGGAGAAAGAAAGGTTAACTGAGATTAATATGCTTATATGACAGTAATCATTTGTTGAATAAACAAAAAGCAATCAGCTGGGCGTTGTGGCAGGTGCCTGTAGTCCCAGCTACTCAGGAAGCTGAGGCAAGAGAATCCCTTAAGCCCAAGAGCTGGAGGTTACTGTGAGCTGTGATATCACAGCTCTCTACAGAGGGCAACAAACTGAGACTCTGTCTCTAAATAAACAAACAAACAAAGAAACCAAAAGGCAATCATGTTTAGATTCTAAGGTATCATTTAGCATTGGCCCTTGAACAACATGGAGTTTGGGGTGCCAAGCCTCTGTGAAGTTGAAATTCCACATTTGACTTTTAACTCTCTCCAAATTTAATTACTGACCCTTTCCTATCCTAGGTCGCACCTCTTCAGACATACTGATTTTTTTGTAGGGACACTTTGTGTGGGTCCTCAGGGTTTATGGTGAATAATATGCAAAAACACCGAGAGCTCACCCGTGATTCCCAATTCACGGGAGTGACGATGCATTTTAAGTCACCAAAATAGCAACATGAGGTGGCTGTGGAGTTGTCCCGGTAGCACAGACTGTACCACAGTTAATTTTACGCAGTGTGATTCAAGACCACAGCTTTACATTTGCTCACATTTCTCTCAAGTGCCCGTGGCCCAATGTAGTCTCTCTGTGTATAATTTTAGATACATTTTATTCTTTTACAATAGATTTGTGCACATTTTATAACAGTAAATGATAAAATAGACGGTATTACATGCATTATATATTTTTATATTTTATGCATTCATGGCATGCCTAGCTTTTCTTAATTTTTAAAATATTTCTAGGGTACATGGTACATCTGTGTTTTCTCAAAGTGTTGCAAATCTCCAAAACTTTTTCAATAAATACATTGAAAAAAATCCACATGTAAGTGGACCCAAGCAGTTTAAATCTGTATTATTCAAAGTTTGACTGTCATGTCTCTTTAAATTCTGATTTCAAAATCTATGATCAACTTCTTGAATATTTGTGATGCTTCTGTTATCAGAAACTAATAGTATTTTCATTTTTGAAATTTTATATCAATTTTCTGACTCAGATCTTATTAAAGCATTTTTATTTCCTTCTACCATAAAAATAAGAGCCCAATTACTTTATATAAAACTTTATGGAGTGAAACCTATCCATTTGCTTGGAAAAAGGATGATACAGTTAGTTGTAAATCTGAATTAGCATTATATTTAATACAAAAAATGAATATGAGAATAAAATTGACTTACACTAACATTTTATTGAGCGTGGTTTGAAATATTTAAAAAACAGCTATCTTGTTTCAAGGCCTTGTTTCAAATGTTTTACATTTGTTTAAAATTTTACATTGATGAAATACTTGTACACATCGTATCTCATTCCCTAATAATAATTATTATTCTGTAAGTTCATAAGTGAACAAAAATGGAATTATGAAGATCTGCTGGAGGAGGAGGAGGCCCTTTTAGAATGGTGGTGTTAATCACGGTCTTCTACCTCCAGGGCACGATTCATTCCACAGTCATCTCTTGTTTTTGTTGAACTACTCTGATCCTAGGTTATAAACTTAAATTGCTCATTTCAGAATAACAAATAGTTATATGGATTGAAGCTCTAACAGGTAGGATCATGGTTCTTATATGTAACTTCAGAGTATTTTCCAGTACTTTTTATTTACTTTTATTGGCTATAAGCCAATAAGTAGCAGTCATTTGAAATTAAGTAGATTATCTGAAACCTTGTTACATCTTCACGTTCATATTCATATTTTGTTTACCTGGGGACACTATTGCCTTCTTTTTGGACATTTGCTCTCTATTGGTTAGGTTTTCATTCAGGGTTTGAGGTAGTGGTGAATGACTTACCCATAGAACAATCTCCTTGAGATCTTCAGAATATTATTGTGATAAGTTTCTTTGATTTAATGGCTGTAAAGGGAACATTTAAATTATTTTCTGTCTCTGAAATTCAAACCATGATTAAAAACAAAGCACCACAAAATATTGAAAAATTAGGGTTTTTTTTTCTGTTGCAAGCATTTTATTTTTACAAAACAACACTAACTTGAAGAAAAATTACAAGTGGTATGACACATTTTAGTAAAATTTGAAAGAACATATTTTAGAAATTGCAAACACATTTTCTATCCTAAATAATTGGCAATGCACACAAAGATGCTTACATACTGTTTATTGAAGTATATTTAAACTTGTGAAAAATGTCCAAGTATAAGAGACTAATAATCAATTGTTAAATAATTGACAGTAAATCCATATGACAAATATACAACTTTAAAAAATAATTTTTCAAATACCATTTAAAGCAAAAAATGTTCACAGTATGTTATGTCAGAAAATGACAGGGAACTATATATACATTTAACTATCATTGTGGCTTACAGAAATACTCAAACATATGTACACATATACTTTATTTGAAAAAGAAGACTAGCTCCCAGTTGAAAGAAACATCCATGAGGGGGAGCGGTCAAGATGGCCGACAGGCACCAGTCTCTGACAGAAGCTCCTGTTCAGAAGAAAGGATAAAGTCTGGAGAAACATCCAACAAAGTCAAAAACTGGGAGCCCAGCTGAGAGAGAAGAGTGATACCGGAAGAACACCTCTTCTGAGACAGACAGAGACTTCTAGAGGACGCTCCACAGGTACAAAAATTTCTCCAAAGGAATAGCGCCCATCCCCTCCCCCAAGAAAGGTGTGCTTTTCCTTTGTTTCCTCTTCAACCGCTCCTCCGAGTCTCCTACAGACCACCGATTAACTGAGGACCTATTCTCTCACTCCATGAGTGAGAGCTGCCAACAGAAAAGTTTACTACCCTGGAGGGACCCAGTTGACACTCAGAACACCCTCCCCCAGGCAGAAAAGTGGAACTGGTGTTCGCTCTGCCATTTTGAGTTTCCAGTCCACTCTCCCTCCCCTTGCTGGTGGGGACAGGGAGAGAAGAGCCAGGAACGACATCCACCCACCCTTTCAAGACCACCCCCACCCCATCCCAGTCCTTCCCTGGGAGAACTCCTTGATCCACAGTTTCTGTGTGCAGACAGACCCCCCTCAGTCAGCACATTTTGTGCTCAGCTGTCTCCCCCGCTGCTATCTGCACTTCCCGAGACCTTGGTACTGGTGACCGGGACTGACGCCAAACAGGGAGGGCTGCACACCCCACCAGGCGTCAGCCTCTGGGGCTTTGGGGACCCTTGACAGTGATAGACTTCTGCTGGGTCAGGTCACTGAGCTGCGCCCACTGCCCAGAGCCCTGCTGGCCCGCGGCTTCCATTGACTCCTGCCGGGGAAGGTCGTGCAATCCCGCTAGCTGCTTGCCTGCCTCCAGGGCTTTGGTGATTAGCGAGGGCGATTGACTTCTACTAGGCAGGTCGAGCAACCAAGCGCTTGCATCCTGGGGCTCCCTGGCCCTGGATCACCACCAGCCCCTGCTTAAGAGGGTCGAGGAGTCCCGCCAATTGCACTCCAAGTTGGTTTTATCTGTTGGCTCTCTATTCTGTTCCATACATCTACCTATCTATTTTTGTGCCAGTACCATGCTGTTTTGATCACTATGGATTTGTAGTATAGTCTGAGGTCTGGTAGCATGATTCCTCCCGCTTTGTTTTTATTCCTAAGTAATGTCTTGGCTATTTGAGGTTTTTTCTGATTCCATATAAAATG
>CAUYTI010045319.1:0-10055 GCA_963575145.1 Galago senegalensis | reverse complement strand
CTGGGCGTTGTGGCGAGCACCTGTGGTCCCAGCTACTTGGGAGGCGGAGGCAGGAGACTTGCTTGAGCCCAGGAGTTGGAGGTTGCTGTGAGCTGTGAAGCCACAGCACTCTACCCAGGGGGATAGCTTGAGGCTCTGTCTCAAAAAAAAAAAAAGAAAGAAAGGAGGGATCACTTCTGAGGTTTATCTTATAGGGGTACAGGTGAATCTTTCTAAGAGTAGAATGTGAACATTTTAAAGCAATAACTGAGAAAATGACATGAAGGGTGTGTTGACCAGTTTGATGGAAGTATTTCAGATTGCATGTGAAAACCCCACGCTGTACCCCAGAAGTGCATTAATGTACATAGTTATCATTCAATTAAAAAAAAAAAAAGAAAGAAAGAAAAAAAGACTCAATTCCCAAAGCCAGAATCCCTCCTCAAAGAAGAAAGGATATATGCACAGGCTGTGGTCTTGTCTCCCCAGCCAGGTTGTAAACTCTGAGAAGGCAAATTTGGGCTGGTAGTTTTCAGCTCCCCATAAGCAGGTAGCATTGACTGTATTCCTTGCTCTTCCACAAAGTTCTGCGGTGGATTCCCTGACAGAGCAGTTGAAGGCCATGGGCAGTATCTATGCCACCTTAGGGAGTTCACAGGGGTGTTGGGACCTCCTTTCTGGGGTGACTGGGCCCTGAGCTCCAGCGTACAAGGTAAGTAGTTCTACTCGTACACATGTGTCTTTAACTTCATCACATGCATTTTCTCCTCCTTCCAAAATGCTGGTTTTCTTGTCTCTCTCCTTTGCCCACTTGCCCCTCCCCACTCTTCAGCCCTTCCAGCTCCAGGTCTGTGATCCTTGACTAGGACCTTTCCAAGGTCCTAAGCTGGGGTCCTGGGCTTGGAGTCACTGAAACATCCAGAACTTGCAGGGCTAAATCAGGTACAGGGGCTTTCCACTCAGTGCAAGAGGCACAAAAGGGTCTACATGGAGAAACAAGGGCCAAAACCAAAGTGAGCTGTCCTCACAATGGGATGTTACTCAGCCTTACAGAAGGAAGGCAATGCTGACAACATGGATGAGGCTTGAGGACATTATGCTGAGTGAAATAAGCGAGGCACAAAAGGACAAACACTGTCCAGTTTCACATATCTGGAGTGGTCAAAGTCATAGAAACAGAAAGAAGAATGCTGATTGCCAGGACCTGGGGGAGAGGGAATGGGGATTTGATGTCTCATGGGTGCGGAGTCTCAGTTTGAGAAGATAAAAAAGCTCTGAAGCCCTGGCATGGTGATTCACACCTGTAATCCCAGCACTCTGGGAGGCTAAGGTATGTGGATCGCCTGAGCTCAGCTCAGCAGTTGGAGACCAGCCTGAGCAAAACAAGACTCCATCTCTACAAAATAGAAAAATTAGACAGACATTGTAGTGGGTGCCTATAGACCCAGCTATTTGGGAGGCTGAGGCAAGAGGATTACTTGAGCCCAAGAGTTTGAGGTTGCTATAAGCTGTGATGCCACAGCACTCTACTAGGGTGACAGAGTGAGACTCTGTCTAAAAAATAAAATAAAAAACCTTTGGAGATTGGTTACACAACATGAACATATTTGACACTAACAAATCGTATGCCCACAATGGCTAAAATGGTAAATTTTCTGTTATGTGTATTTCACTATGATTTTATTTTATTTTTATTTTTATTTTTTAAGACAGTCTTAAGCTAGCACCCTGGGTAGAGTGCCATGGTGTCATAGCTCACAGCAACCTCCAACTCAGGCTCAAGACATCCTCTTGCCTCAGTTTTTCTATTTTTAGTAGAGAAGAGATGGGAGGTCTTGATTTTGCTCAGGCTGGTCTCGAACTCATGATCTCAAGCAATCCACCCACCTCGGCCTCCCAGAGTACTAGGATTACAGGCAGAAGTCACCTCTCCTGGCCACCACAATTTTTTTTAAAAGCAGCAGTAGCAAGGACCATTTGAGGAGCCCCCAGCCCAGCCCTGGCACCCCACTTCTTACTTGTCCCTGGGAGGTGCAAGAATATCTTGGTTGCACCAAGAGGACAGTGAAATTCCTCCTAACCACAAGTCCTCAGACTGCTGACCCTTCCTCTGCAGAGCTCTCACTCCAGGTTCTGACCCCAGTATTTCTAGATGCACAGGCCTTTGCCTTGTGTCCCAGCTCCCAGATATCACTCATTGCTTTGAGTAAAAATGAAGTCTTAAGAGACGTTATCACACACTCACACAAACATAAACCAACTCAATTCATTAGTTTTAAAAAGACAACCCAGAGACTGGTGAGAACCAGGGGTCTTGGCCCAACCTTGCTAGAGCGTTTATTCACAAAGAGAAAACAGCCTGGGAGGTCCCGGGGGTGTGGCATGATAGTCCAGGACTCCATCTTAGTTGGGTCCTTCTGGGCCTTTTGCTAACTCACTTTGGTATGGGTCAAAGCCAAGGACCAAGCACCTGAAAGAAAGCACTACATAGAAAAGGCATTTCACCCTCTCTCAAACCCCATTTCACTATCTGGATGGCTCCATCCCTAGGGGATGTTGGAAGAACCCAGGGATGAAAGTGAGGTAGAGCAGGATTAAGAGCACAGGCCAGAGACCTTCTCTTCCCCTGGGATCCAGCTCTCACGCCCCTGGGATCCTGCATAGGAGGCCCCAGGTTTCAGGGCACCGTCTCATTTGGGAGAGGTAGAAGGATGTGACTAACAAGTCAGGACCCAATGAAAGGAGAGGGGAGAGGGAGGAGGAGGGCAGAAGGGAAGAGGGCAGGAGACAGGAGAACCAGGAATGGGAGATGGTGGTCACTGGGCTGCTCTCACCTCCTGATCCTAAGGAGTTTAAGGGGCTGGGGCTGGGGCAGAAGACCTCTAGGGCATGTGGTGTTGTTCCTAAGCCCCTGGGTGACCCAGGAAGGGACCAGGAGGGATGGGCTGCACTCACCTGGAAGAATCAGCTTCACCCAGACATGATGTGCTTGACAAAGGCTAGGAAAGAAGGTGAAAACCAGTTTCTTTCAGCTCTTCATTTCCCTCTTGGCCCCTTAAACCCTTCCCTACATGGCCTGACTTCCAACGCCCCTGCTCCCCTTTCTCTAAACTATAATTGATTCTCCTATTTGGGAGTTGGTGGGAGAAGGTGGAAGAAGGCCAGAGTGAGAAGTTCTGCCCTAGGCCAACCTGTGCTGATGCTCAACATAGAGGAAATGAGCGGCACTATCCCTCCAAATCCCCACCACCTTGAGAAAGGTCCCAGAATCACTCTTACTGCTCAGATGAGAAACCTGAGGCTCAGAAAAGGGTAAGTGACACGATCAAGGCCACACAGCCAGTATACTGCAGAGCTAGTTCCAAAATCCATGCTTCTTCCATTATAGCAAGATGGAAAAGAACAATATCCACTGGGGTGTCCACCAAAGCCCATCTGAGGCACCCACCTCTCTAGCTTCTAGGCTCAGCCAGCCCAAGCTGTGCCCACCCTCCCATCCCTGGGTACCCTGAGAAGCAAAGTATGACCTCATACCTTCGTAGTTGATGCAGCCATTGGCATCCTCTTGCCCTGCTAACAGTTGTTCCACTTCAGCCTCTGTCAGCTTCTCTCCTGCAGGGGGTGAAGGGTGGGAGGCAAAGATGGCAAAGAAGGGACAGGCCAAACCCAAGTCCTCCCTTAAGTCTAAAAGTCCAGGCTTAAGGGAGGACTTAAGGGAAGTGGTTCATACCAAGCCCAGCCAAAGGCTTTGGAAGGAAGGACCAAAGGGTCTCTCTCATGGCTGCCAGAGCCCCAGGGTCTGAGGCGAAGAAAGGACAGAAACCCCAGGTCCCACCTCTCAAGCCTCAGTACTAACATCTGCTCTGCCAACCTACTCTCCTATCTTCTCCTAAACCCTGGCATCTGCTCAGCAAACCCAGTGGGGAAGGTTGTTCCTTACAGAGCCCAGGGAGACAGGGCCTGGATTGAAACACGATCCCACCCACCTCCCACCCCTTTGTTCCTCTCATGTAGGCTTTGTCTCTGTCCAGCTGGCATACCCAGGGTGGCAAGGACATGCCGAAGCTCAGCGCCCATGACTGTGCCATTGCTCTCCTTGTCGAAGACACGCAGCCCCTCCACGAAGTCCTCGTAGGTGCCCTGCTCCTTGTTGCGGGAGATGTGCTGCAGGATGGGCAAGAACGTCTCAAAGTCCAGCATCTTGACATTCATCTCTTTAGTGGGCAGGAGAAGAAAGAGAAGGCAGAGGGTAAAGAGGGAGACTCACTCCAGCTCAGGCAGCACCCAGGGCTTGGGCTGCAGCTGCTTCTGGGTGAGGTACCCAGTTAGTGCTCCTAGGGGGGCAGAGAGTGGCCCTCTAGAGCAAGGTAAGAGACTTGGAGCATGGGAAACTTGGGCATAGAAGCTCTTTCTTCTCAGTAAAAGAATAGGGTGTAAGGAAAGAGGAACCATGACTCCACCCATGACTTTGAGCACTATATGGCCTGCTGGGTGGAAGAGCTGAGTGTGCCAGCAGCAAGCAGGCTATGAGAGGGCCCGTATGACCCACGTACAGTCACAGAAGTAAACCAAAAGGATTGAAGAAAGAAAGTCATCTTGCATAACTCTTGGTGGGGTCTCACCACTAGATTACACTGCCTGGAGCTACTCTGAAGCAACAGTTTTTATAGATTTGCAATTCTCTGGTGAATGGCGCACTTTTCTGACATTATAGTGTGTTAAAAAGCTTTTATTTAATGGATGTAAACCATTTTTAAACACCACAATTTTTGTCATTTCTTTCTTTCATAACCACTTAGGAACCTCCCAGAATGGAAGTGGCTGTGATTATTTTCTAATTTTCTAAGAAACCCTGCTGACATGGGCGAGCTTGAGCCTGTGGCCCTTTCCTGCCTGAATCCTTCACGCTGGATTTGTATCTTCAGCAAGAAAAGGAAAAGGGGCCAGAACCAAGGGAGGGGGAGGAACCAGTATGGGGCCCCCAAAACCCCTAGAGACAGCCCATTTTCCCTAGGAGGCTCCTGCCCAGGTTTGCCTCCTTCACCCCCAGTGCCTACACCTCTGAGGAGAAGGCTGTGCATGTTTTAGGGCTCTGCATGTTAACGTTACTGGGACACTGGGACAGGTGATATTTGCTACACACTCACTCACCAAAACCTATTGGAATGCAAATGAGTGACAGAGGCACCTTTATGGAGCTAGATCTTGAATCTGCTCTAATTTATATTAAACAACTAATTTGCTAACTTCACTGTTTTAATCAGTATTAGAAACAAATTAATTGTGATACAACTCACGTTGGTCAGAGGATATCTCAGTGCTGTGACAGACACATTAACTGAGAGCCACAGGATTGGGGAGTGGGGACTATTGGCTATAACTGTGTCCCCAGCACCCCAGCTGGGGAGTCAGGGGAGGACACGAAAGTGATAGAACGTCACTCCTGCCCCTTCCAGGAGCTCCCAGCCTTGTGAGGGAAAAAAACACACCCAGCTACATTCTTCAAGGGCCATTTATGTGTGGGGGCTTCTAGATAAATTCTTGCAATATGACTGGGATAACCTGGATAAGGGAGGTTGGTCCTATAGGGCTAAAGAAAGACAAGAGAGATTGTGCCTGACAGGAGACAAATCTGAATAAGGAGTCCATGGGCTGCAGGGCAGACGCCAGGAGAGGTCAGCCATTCAGCTGGGCTGACCTTCTGGCTTGGGTTTTCCCAGGACACGTAGCACCTCGGCATTGGTGGGGTTCTGGCCCAGAGCCCGCAGCACATCCCCACACTGCCCATAGGTGATCTTCATCTCTCCAGTTGGGGTGCGGTCAAACAATGAAAAGGCCTCTTTGAACTCTGAAAAAAGAAGATCTGGTTATAACCCCCCAGCCCCAAGTCATGAAGGCTGTGGTTAGAGGCTAATCAGCCTTTGCCCAGCCTGAAGAGCAGGGTAATGTGGTTGTTAAAATATTCAAATATCGGCTCATAGCACAGTGGTTACAGCGCCAGCCACATACACTGAAGGTGGTGGGTTCGAGCCTGGCCGGGGACAGATAACCAACAATGACAACTGCAACAAAAAATAGCTGGGCATTGTGGCAGGCACCTATGGTCCCAGCTGCTTGGGAGGCTGAGGCAAGAGAATCGCTTGAGCCCAGGAGTTTGAGGTTGCTGTGAGCTGTGACACCACGGCATTCTACCAAGGGCGACATGATGAAACTCTCAAAAAAAAAAAAAAATCAAATATCTCCCTTCAGCCATCATCCCAGGCCCTCCTTGGAACCTGTCCCCATCATATCCTCTGACAACCAAAGAGGGGGCCTGGTGCCTCCAGACCCCTTCCAGTTGTCACATAATTTGAATGTCTCCCCACCTCCATCCCTCCCACCCACTCATCCTTCCCTGGTGTAAGTGAGGCTTCTGGTGGTTCAAAATGGCTGAGATGTGAAAATAGCCCTGGCGGGGAGTGAGGATTCCTGGGTTCTCATCTTGGCTCTGCCTCAGAGCACAGAATAAGCCAGGCTGGGTCTCAGTTTCCTAAAGCACATAATTGCTCCACCCACATAATTGCTCCACCCACCTCTCCCTGTTACTGTGAGTCAAAGGAGGTGGCAGTGTGTGGAGGCACTTTGCAAAGAGATAAAAAAGTTGGCTATTATCAGTGCTTCCTGTTTCAGGCGGAAAAGGGACTCCCAGGCCAGAAGAGGGGACACTATAGCAACAGTCAGAGCACCCCAGCTCTGCCACTGACTCATACATGGCTTTGGGCAAACTAGTAACCTCTGTTTCTTAGTTCATTTACTCAGCTCTTATGGGGATACAATGCCCACTTGAGTGGGCTGCTGGTGGGATCCCAAAGCTCACCAAGCAGTGTCCAGTACATGATATAGGAATCAACAAATAGTGGTTATTATCGTTTCCTAGTTCTGGATCCAGCTCAGAACCATAGGACTGGTAAGGCAAGGCAGGTATCCCAGGGGCAAGGCTAAATTAAGAAGGCACTCCTGGGCCAGGCTCAGTGGCTCACACCTGTAATCCTAGCACTCTGGGAGGCCGAAGTGGGTGGATTGCTTGAGCTCAGGAGTTGGAGACCAGCCTGAGTAAGAGATCCCATCTCTACTAAAAATTTAAAAATTAGCCAGCTCTTGTGGCACACGCCGATAGTTCCAGCTACTTGGGAGGCTGAGGCAAGAGGATTATTCAAGCCCAAGTGTTTGAAGTTGCTATAAGCTATGATGCCATGGCACTCTACCCAGGGTGACAGAGTGACGCTTTGTCTCAAAAAAAAAAAAAAAAAAAGGAAGGCACTCCTGATTCCTTTTCTAAGAACCTTAATTCTTCATTGATTTGGATTCATTAGTGAAAATAATTTGGCCTGGGAGTGGCATTGGGGTTACTTTAAACTATCCACAAGGAAGTGTTTTACTAAGCAGATTAACAGTATAAGCCAAAAAAGAATTTGTGAACTTCTCAGGAGGAAAGCTTGTTTTAATACTCTCTAAGTACTTATTTTCTGAAAGGCTACATGTGGATTATCACATCCACATGTCAAATCATTCCACATATCAAGGAAGATTCCCCCAAACCCTTACTTATGATTCTTCATTAAGCTTTCTATGGATTTTAGAAACAGAAAACTATGTCTTTCACATTACTGAATAATTGAGTTCAAATTCCACTTCCATTGCTTACTTGACCTGAGGTAAGTAAATATTTAAGCTCTATAAACCTCTTCTCTTCTATGAATGGCACCTATCTCACAGGGTCCTTAAATTAAATTACATTCAAATTAATATAATAAGTTATGTAAATACAATAATGCAAGAAAAAAAATCTGAACACAATGTCCAGCCCATAATAAATGCTCAAACAATCCTATTAGTATTATCTTATTGAGCTTAATCCCAATTTTATTGCTTAACTGTGTGATCTTGGCCAAGTTGTTTAACCTTACTGAGTTTAGTAAGGGCCCAAGAAGGCTCTGTAAAAACCAAATAGCACCTACCTCACAACCTTACTGTAAAGACTTAATTTATTTTAACCTTTGAAGCAGTGATTTTCAACCAGTGTGTGCCACAGCACACTGGTGTGCCATGAAAAATTTTAAAGATCATTAATTAAATGATTTTCTAAAAAAGTTCACAGCACAGTAAGTATATTCTTTTTATAATTCTTTTTATAACTCTGTTTTCTTTTGTTTTTTCAGTTAACTCTTTTTTCTTTCTTTTTTTTTTTTTTTATAGAGACAGAGTCTCACTTTATCGCCGTTGGTAGAGTGCGTGGCATCACAGCTCATAACAACCTCCAACTCCTGGGCTTAAGCGATTCTCTTGCCTCAGCCTCCCGAGTAGTTGGGACCACAGGCGCCCACCACAATGCCCAGCTATGTTTTTGTTGCAGTTTGGCCAGGGTTTGAACCTGCCACCCTCGGTATATAGGGCTGGCGCCCTACTCACTGAGCCACAGGCACCGCCCTAACCCTTTTTTTTGATCAACATAATTTAAGCATGCCCTGGAAGTTTAACTACAGGTTCAAGTGTGCCGTGAGATTAAAAAGGTTGGAAAACCCCGCTTTAAAGTAAATAGCATGTTGTTATTGTTCAATAAATATGTATTTGTTTGTTACTTGGATCTGAATTCAGACTTTTTGATCTTCTCCTAGTTCATTGAGAAGATTCAGGTCAGGTTTAAGAAAAGAGGGAATGTCCTCATAAAAGAAAATGTATTGATGGGGAGAAGGGGAAGCTAAATGAGCCAGGCACGGTGGCTCACGCCTGTAATATTAGCACTTTGAGAGACTGAGGCAGGTGAATTGCTTGAGCTCAGGAGGTCAAGACCAGTCTGAGCAAGAGTGAGTGAGACTGTTATCTCTAAAAAATAGCCAGGTATTGTGGCGGGAGCCTGTAGTCCCAGCTACTTGGGAAGCTGAGGCGAGAGGGTCACTTGAGCCCAGGAGTTTGAGGTTGCTGTGAACTATGAAGCCTTGGCACTCTACTGAGGACTACTAAGTAAGACAACTTTGTCTCAAAAAGAAGGCTCAGCACCTGTAGCACAGTGGTTATAGCGCCGCCACATACACGGGTTCGAACCTGGCCAGGCCTGCTAAAACAATAAGAACTGCAATAAAAAAACAGCCAGGCATTGCGGTGGGTGCTTGTAGTCCCAGCTACTTGGGAGGCTGAGCAAGAGGATCACCTGAGCCCAAGAGATTAAGGTTGCTATGAGCTATGACACCTCATCACTCTACTTAGGGTGACACAGTAAGACTCTGTCTCAAAAAAAAAAAAAAGAGAGAGAGAAAGAAACATGTCTTCAAGGTCAGAGGGACAAAGGATCAGAATATGTTAGCCCCTGACCCTGAAGATGTTTAGGAGAAAAGAGGCAACCAGTTGTTTAGATGACTTTGACCATGATTCTCACTAGGGAAATGAAAAATTCTGATCATTAGTTGATTTTCCAGTCCTCCCTGCTGCCTTTATGTTTGTATATCCACATTAAGTATATATTTAACTAGAATGCATTAAAATTAAGAATTTCATAGCACCCCAAAAACTGCCGACTGAAAGTATCCACAGAGTCATAACAAAAACAGATTTAATTCACTAGTTTCAAAATTGTGTGTGCTGGCTCTCATGCCCTATTTGTGGGTAAACTGGTGTTACTTGTTTGGAGGGCAATTTGGCAATAATCATTACAAAAAGTCCACATCCTTTGATCCACTGCTAGGAAGGTCACCTGGGGAAAGCTTGCTAATATCCTCCAAGTGGAAACAACCCAAAGGTTGTAGTCCTGATTACATAAAAAAGGTGCATCTGGCTCGGCGCCTATCGCTCAACCGGCTAAGGCACCAGCCACGTACACCTGAGGTGGCAGGTTCGAATCCCCAGCCTGGACCCGCCAAACAATGACGGAGGCAACCAAAAAATAGCCAGGCGTTGTGGCAGGCACCTGTGGTCCCAGCTACTTGGGAGGCGGAGGCAAGAGACTTGCTTGAGCCCAGGAGTTGGAGGTTGCTGTGAGCTGTAATGCCACGGCACTCTACCCAGGGGGACAGCTTGAGGCTCTGTCTCAAAAAAAAAAAAAA
>CAUYTI010045316.1:0-18032 GCA_963575145.1 Galago senegalensis | reverse complement strand
GTGGTCCCAGCTACTTGGGAGGCGGAGGCAAGAGACTCGCTTGAGCCCAGGAGTTGGAGGTTGCTGTGAGCTGTAATGCCACGGCACTCTACCCAGGGGGACAGCTTGAGGCTCTGTCTCAAAAAAAAAAAAAAAACAAATGGAGAATGTGGTGAAAAGCATTAATATTTAGATGCCAGGTGCTTGGCTAGATTTCCTTGTTAATTAATAACTTAGTCCCATGCATCAGCCTCATAGTACCTATTACTCAAATCCATACCTTGATTAAATTATAAAATATCATTCATGATTCTTAAGGTAGTTTGCAAATTGGTCAAGTCCTACAAGGCCAAATCCACAAATATCAAGGGTTGTATTGGGAGCCAGACCTCTACTGCATCCTACCACTCTATAGTAAGTTTATTGGTTAATAAAAAATCATTTAAACTCAATGGCGATGGTTATAAACAAAGATTAGTAAATAAATATCAAAACAAACCCTTGATTGACCCAAGCATGTTCAAGCTGACAGCCCTCACACTCCTAACTCAGAATCATTAATTCTACCCAGTGGCTTTGAATACTAAGAGCTTCTAGCTTCCCAGAGGCTCTACAACTGCAGCCACCATTTTTCCTGACAAATTGACACTTATGGCAAAATTGCAATGATGGAATGGTAATTCAAATAATATTTTATTTTATTTTATTTTTTTAGACACAGAGTCTCACTTCTTTTGCCCTTGGTAGAGTGCTGTGGCATCACAGCTCACAGCAACCTCCAACTCCTGAGCTTAGATGATTTTCTTGCCTCAGCCTCCCAAGTAGATGGGACTACAGGCACCCACCATAATGCCCAGCTATTTTTTTGTGGCAGTTTTGCCAGGGCTGGGTTTGAACCCACTACCCTCAACACATGGGGCTGGCACCCTATTCACTGAGCCACAGATCCCTACCCATCAAATAATATTTTATAAAGAGAATGAAAAGAAATTATATTTCTATATTTCATGTACTATGGTAATATTTTCAAGGAGAGAGTCATTAAGGAACAGATATTGGAAGACCTAGTATTGTTTAAAAGTCCATACTACGCAAAGTGATTTATAGATTCAATGCAATATCTATCAAAATCTCAATGGAATTTTCCACAGAAACAGAAAACACAACTCTAAAATTCATACAGAACTACAAAGGACCATGACAGCCAAAACACTCTTAAAAAGAACAAAGCTGGAGCCATCACACTTTCTGATTCCAAAATAAACTACAAAGTTACTATAATTAAAACAGTATGGTACCAATATAATAACAGACATAGATCAATGGAACAGAATAGAGAAACCAATAATAAACTCACACATATATGGTCAACTGATCTTTGGCAAGAGTGTCAAAAAGACAGAATAGGGAAGGATGGTTTCTTCAACCACTGCTTTTGGAAAGTTAGTATTCACATGCAAAAAGTAACATTGGACCTTTTCATATACTGTACACAATTACAGTATACAAAATAGAATAAATACTTAAACATAACACCTAGACAATATAAAACTCATAAGAGAAAAGCTTCATGACATTGGTCTTGACAATGATTTTTTGGCTATGATACCAGAGCACAGGCAACAAAAGCAAAAATAGACAAGTGGTACTATAAGGACTAACAATTAAGTTCTTGAAATCATCCTAAAAAAAGTGCTACATATACGTCATTGCTGAATATCACTAGAGTCACCTTGAATATACTCCCCTTGGAATGCTATGCACCAACACCTAGTCTACCCTTCAAAACAATTTTGGAACTCGTTTTCTGGCAGGACCATCAGCTGTCATCATATGTGGTCTGACAATTAAGTTCACAATCTTGCCACCATGTGCTTTCATTGGCAGCACTGTAAAAGCAACTCAGCAAGGTATCATAACCTTGGTATATCAGTGTCTTACAGCTGTATTTGTGTCAATGTGTGGCAGTGTGTTGCTGAGTGGCTTTCACTATTGTTGTTATGTGTTTTTGTGTGCCATATGATGACAGCTCTAATGGTCATTCCAGAAAAAGAGTTCCAAAGTTGCTTTGAAGGGTAGACTAGGAACTGATGAATGTGCACAGCTTCCCTTGGGGAGTAGTATCCAAAGGTGACCTTAGTGATTTACAGCAATGAGGTATACAGGGCCTTTTCTAAGATGAGTTCTTAAGCTTACTCATCAGACCTTCATATATGATATTAAAAAGCTTCTATAAGTAAACAATCAATTAATTGAAAAGACAATCTATGCCATTGAAGAAAATATTTTCAAATCATATAACTAGCAAAGAATTACTATCAAAATAGATAAGATACTTCTTCAAATGAATAGCAAAACTCAACCAAGCAAACAAAAAACAAAAACCACAAACAACCCAATATAAAATGGTGAGGGCACATTTCTCCAAAGACCACATAGAACCAGCCAACAAGCATATGGAAAGATGCTTCCTTGTGATCACTAATCATCAGGAAAATGCAAATTAACCCCACAGTAAGATACCACCTTACACCTGTTAAAATGGTTATTACAGAAAAAAAAAGTGTTGGCATAGATTGAAGAAATTAGATTTCTCATGCATTCTTGGGAATGTAAAATGGTGCAGCTTCAGTATTCCTCCAAATAATTAAAAATAGAAATACTATGTGATTCAGGAATCTTGCTTCTGAGTGTTTTTCCAATAGATTGAAATCAGGATCTCAAAGAAATAGTTGCATTCCCAGGATCACAACAGCATTATTCACAATAGGCAAGAATGTGGAAAGAACTCACATGTCCTTTGACCAATGAAGAAATAAAGAAAATGTGGTATACTCATACAACAAAATATTATTTGGTCTTAAAGAAGGAAATCATGCCAAATGCCACAATATGTATAAGGCTTGAGAACATTATGGTGAGTGAAATGATCCAATCACAGAAGAATAAATACTACATAACACCATTCAAAGGAGTTATATAAAAGAACCAGATACACTGAAAGCAAAATATTGAATGATTGTTGCCAGGGAATGGGAGAGGTGGAAGTGAGGAACTGCTATTCAATGTGTATAAAGTTTCAGTTATGCAAGATGATTAAGTTCTACAGATCTTCCATACAACGTTATGCCTATAGTTAACAGCTCTGTATTATACTCTTGGAAATTTGTTAAGAGGGCAGATCTGTCAAGTGTTCTTATCCCAATAATAAAAAAGAGAAACACTGTGGTATATGTACACCATGGAATACTGTTCAGCCATTAAAAAAATGGAGACTTTACAGCCTTTGTATTAACCTGGATGGTAGTGGAACACATTATTCTTAGTAAGCATCACAAGATGGAGAAGCATGAATCCTATGTACTCAATTTTGATATGAGGACAACTAATGACAATTAATGACATGGTGGAGGTGGGGGAGGGGGGAAGCAGGGAGAGAAAGAAGGAAAAAGGGGTGGGGAATGGAAGAGCAGAGAGAGGGAAGGAGGGAGGGGGTTGGGTCTTGGTGTGTGCCATACCTTCTGGGAGCAAGACACGATTGTAAGAGGGACTTTATCTAACAAATGCAATCAGTGTAACCTGGTTTCTTATACCTTCAATGAAATCCCAACATAAATAAATAAATAAGTTTAAAAAAAAAGAGAGAAACAGATATAAAGATGAGATTAAGAGCTATCTCAGGAGCTGATAATAAGACAGAAAAAAATAAGAGAGAGAAATATATTTATTTAGCAATTAAAATAATAATTCTTTCAGAAATGTTAGGGGTCATATGATTTAACACAGAATTATAGTCCTAAAATTTGAAACCAAGTAAGAATAGTAGGACTCATTTAGACTAACCTCTTTTATTTTTAATAGGAAGGAACTGGGGTTTTACAACGTTAAGGATGTCCATAAAATTATACAGCTAATTAGCAATAGAATCAGTAGAAAAACGTGGGTTTCCATACTTTGTTCAAGTTTTTAATTTGTCTCATTATTTTCCCATTACTTTCTATACCTCTGAGTTTAACTTTTTAATTTTTTTCAAAGACTCAGTTAAAACATAATCTTTGGATTCTTGCTTCTCTATTCCTATAATACTTTACCAAAAAGAATGTTTCAACTCCTTCCAGGTTAATACAAAAGATATAAAGTCACCATATTTTTTAGTGGCTGAAAAGTTTTCCATGGTATACAAATACCATAGCTTACCCACCATTCCTGGATTGGTGGGCATTTAGGTTGTTTCTACAATTTGGAAACTGTAAATTGAGCTGCAATAAACAGTCTAGTGCAAATGTCCTTATAATATAAGGACAACTGATGTTAATACATGGTGGGTTGGTGTAGGAATAGGGAAGCAGAAAGAGGGAAGGAAGTGGGGGGTCCACAGTGTGTGACACACCTCTTGGGTGCGGAACACAATTATAAGAGGGACTTTACCCAACTAACGCAAGCAATGTAACCTGGTTCTTTGCACTCTCAATGATTCCCCAACAATAAAAAACAAAGTATGCATCTTGTGCCTTTCTCTGGAGAGAAAGTTATTTAGTTTATGTTATTTCTAAGATCCTCAACCAGAAATGGTTGAGCATCCTCCTTATAAGGCATGTTTTTCTCTAATTCATTTTGGTAACATTTTTAATTAAATAAAGTATGTTCAATTTGAAGTTTGTCATTCCTCTTCTACCAGGCAGTGTATAATTATAGTGTGCAACACAAGAAAAAAACCTTTCCAGTCATTTACTCTCTGGTTTAATAAATTTTCATCATTCCAAAAAAAAAAAAAAATAAACCCAAAAAACAAAAAACATAACCTTTGGGGGAAATTTTTAAGATGATGGAATTGCTCTGTATTCTGATTACATTGGTGGTTACCCAAGTCCATATATTTGATAACATTCATAGAACTGTATACCACAAAAAGTAAATTAAAAACATAAAAAAATTGCCCTTCAATGTTATTGAAAGAGCTAACATTTTATCTAGTCTATCTGAATTTTTCATACTATATGTCTTAGTTATTTCCAATAGGAAATCAAGAACAAAATATAGTATTTTAAACCCCTTTGTTTATTTTTCACTGATTCTATTTTATTTAGCTGCCTACTACTTTACCATGTACAATTTTTTCTACCACCAAATATAAATGTAAAATTAATAATGAGGTCTAATATAAGAATGAGGTCTAAGTTCTAATAATATAAGAATGAGGCCTAATATAAGAATGAGGTCTAAGTTCTCCCTGTTATTGACAAATCTTCTCCCCAAAGAAAATATTGTTCATGAAAAACTTAACAGTAGAGTGGTTAGCAATGTGGATCTACTAGAAGACTTAGGAAATTATACCATTTAGGTCAGTCGTAAATAGCTCATAATAAAATAGATGATGATTACAACTACTCATCATTTATAGATTCCCTGTGCACTTGAAACTACATTAGATGGGTATATCAATTACATCTAGTCCACAACTATCATTCATGAAAAAAAGAAATATTTTTAGATGCCAATCATCTGTATTTAATGCCAATGTAGGGGATAAATCCAGAAGATCATGGCAGAGTAGAAAGGACATGATTGCCAGAGTTACTCAATGGGATTCAAATTGCATCTTCAGTCTCTTCTCACTCAGAGATTTTTGATGAGTTTTTCTTTTTAACATCTCTGAATCTCTATGTTCTCACTAAGTAGAAAAATCCTTCCTACCCTGCTAGGCAATTATGTGGATTAAATATGATGATGTCATTATACATTATATGCACCTAACAAAATAGCACGTATTCTATAAATATGTAATCAACAAAAATATAATGGTGTATATAAATAATAACAATTAAAATTTAGAGTTTTCCATGTACATGACACCTTTATAAGTGCTTTAAGTAGAGTGCAATTTATTTATGTGCAAAAACATATGTAGAGACAAGTGCTACTATTATCCTACTTTTATAGATAGAAAAACTGAGACACAGAAGATTTAAGTTATGTAATAAATGTCATAGAGTTAGCAGATTGAAAATTTAAATTCAAACCCAAACATCCAGGCTCCAAATGCATCTTCTTAAATAACTTCACCATTATTATCTTATGTATAAGTGTCCTGGCACAGAGCAGAGGCCCAGTTGTAACTGCTTTTTATGGCAAACTAATCTCACTGGACTCTCAAGAAATTCAAAGTGGGCTGGGGCTACATATATTAATGATGTAAATAAAACCATTTAGCTCACACTGATATTTTTCATTACACTTTCCCTTTAACAAAGTTGGAGATTTCTTTCTAATGCTGATGTTAATCAAAAGTGCTTCCATTAAAAAAAAAAGTCCCTTAACCTCTCTCCTGAGCCTTGGACTCAAATGTCCAGCTGCTCCCAACATCTCAGGTGCATGTCATGCCTGTTCCCAATGGCTAGAGCAATAGGGAATTGGGTAGATAAAAGAGATAGGACACAACATGAAGGGCAAAATAGGAGGTTTTGCAGTTCAGTCCTAGTAAATGAATCACCTTACTACAAGAAGAGAGAGATGAAACTGCCAGAATGGAGAAAGAGAAAGGAATCCATTGGGGAGACTCCTAGGACCAACAGGAGAGGGTGTTCAAGGGGGCCAAGTGAGCATGAGTGGTGATGCAAGAGAAGGAACCACATTGGCACAGCCAATCACGGCCTCTAGAAAAGAAAGGACACCATGAGTTCCGGGAAACATCTAGGAACTTTATTTTGTTATTATTAAACGTATTTCTGCCACAGAACACTTTTTTGAGTTCTGAGATAGATATTTTTGGAACAGCTTTATAGAGATATAATTCATATACTATAAAATCCATCTATTTAATGTATATAAAAAGAGTACTCACAGTATTCTGCAGCCTTCATCAATTAAAATGTCAACAATCAATTAAAATTTTTGTTAAGCCTATGGAATTAATTTCTTCCCCAAAGGAATGTTTTGGCCCTTGAGACTGCCCTGTAGGCTCCTAAATATTCTCCTATCCAAGGTTCTTATATGTATTTATCTGACTGCCCGAAGTGACCTATGAGAATCACTTGGACATGGATTCTCCACAGCAGAATCAGCTTTACTTCTCCCTCTGATTTCCTTACCTGAGGTGTGTCTACCACAGCCTCAGAGTCTGTATATTTTCCGTGTCTTCTCCACTCCTACTGTACCTGCTTCAATTCAGAATGACATTGTCCATTTGTGGAACTACTCAGATACCCCCTAAAATCCCAGGTGCTAAATACACAGTGCATTTATTGCCACTCCCCTCTCTTTTGCTTAAGCGCAGGCATCTTCCCAGTTGGGGGAATCCTCAGCATCATGCTCCAGAAAGCCCCACTGCATGACTGAAGTTGACACAGAAGGTGACACCTTGACTGTATCTTTATACTTTCCTATCTATCCTTTACATTTTGCCAGAGTCATCCTCCTAAAACAGAGATCTACTGTGGTGGTAGAATTCTAAGATGACCCCAAACATTCCCATTCCCTGTTATAAAGGTCTTACATAATTCCATCCTTCTGAATGTGAGCAGAATTATGAAAATGATGGACTATGATCCCATGATTAAGTTGGTAAAATCACTTGACTTGAATTATTTAAAAGGGGCATTACCTGGATGGACTAACCTAATCAGAAAAAAACTTAAAAGGAATAGGGATGTTCTCAAAGTCAGAGAAATCTGACAGTAACAGAGATTCTTCAATGCTGACTTAGAAGAGGAAAGGGGCTGTGTGGCAAGGATGTGAGAGTATCCATGAAGGCTGAGACTAAACCTCAGCCTAACAGCCAGCAAGAAAGCAGTGGCCTTAGTTCTGTAATTGTAAGTAACTGGATTCTGCCAACAACCATGTGAACTTGGAAAAAGACACTCCACTCATGAGGAATTTGACCCAGATACACCTGCTTTCAGCTTTCTGAGGCCCTGAGCAGAGAACCCAGTCACACCAGGCCCAGATGTCTGACCTACCAATCCTTGAATGAATAAATGGGCATTATTCTAAGATACTGGGTTTTTAAGAATTTTTTATGCAGAAATTTTTAAAAAATCTAATATATCCTATCTTTCTCAAATTAAAAATTCAAACTAGCTCCCTAAAATGGCAGAATAAATTAATTGCTCTTTATATCTGGTGAAATTTCCTCAAATAAATATGACTGTATGCAATATTTTTTCCATTCTCTGATATATATCTTGATCCAAAGCTCCTATAAAATCTAGGTTTCTGGCTTGGCGCCTGTGGCTCAAGTGGCTAAGGCGCCAGCCACATACACCTAAGGTGGCAGGTTCGAATCCACCCCAAACCTGCCAAACAACAATAATGGCTGCAACCAAAAAAATAACCGGGCGTTGTGGCGGGCGCCTGTGGTCTCAGCTACTTGGTAGGCTGAGACAGGAGATTTGCTTGAGCCCAGGAGTTGGAGGTTGCTCTGAGCAGTGAAGCCATGGCACTCTACCCAGGGGCTCAGCTTGAGGCTCTGTCTCAAAAAAAAAAAAAAAAATCTAGGTTTCCTCATTATGTTTCTCATCCAAATGAAAACCTTGAATAACTAGGTATGATTAATGGATCTTGCTTAGGAGACTTTTGTAAGAGGCCATACATATCTGCTACCACTGAAGTATTTGATACACTGCTGCTAGGACCAGAGCCCTTCACTGTGACACTAAAAGGCCACTCTTCAGTCTTGGCACCTCCACTGCAATTATCAGTGCACTTCAACCAACCACACCACTGTCAAGATGCATTCTTTGATCGTCAGTTTCAATACTACCATTTTCCTGCCATGATTATTCTGTGCACACATAGGTTGTTTATATTTTTCCTTGATTCTTCAGTTTCACAGGCATGGCATAAGATATGGTCCCATAATATTATGGAATTCCTTATGTTTGGTTTCTTTGCAGAGAAGATATATTCATTCCCTATGACAACTTCATTCTCCAAAGGAGTTCCTTCCAAATAAATGAGAAATAAATAAGTGCCCAGCCTGGATCTCAGAGGCCGTGCTGTGGAGGCTCACAGAGCATCAACGAGAGACACAGAACATTTCTTTCCTCAGAAATAATCTACTACTGTACAACCACAATATGTCCATAAGAGGCAAATCTACCTTTCTCACATTTTAATTATAACTCTCTCTTCTTGTCCAATTTTTTTATGGAAGCAAATTTAACCCACTTCCCTGAAATTAAGAATCCGGCAAACACTACATACCATTGCACAGATGAGAGTATGCTGCTGTCTTCAAGGGCTAAGGATGTAAACAGAGGTAATGAGTAAAGAGCATACCCAATGGTGCTGCTCTCAGCCTAAATCTGCTGGAAAAGTGAGGGGATTACGGGGTGTATATTAAAAGTGCTTCCTGGGGAACAGGCAATCAATTGACTAATTACTGAGCAGAGCCCTAAACCTTGGAGAATTTTGCTTTTCATTTACCAATTTAACAAACGTTTATGAGCTGTTTTTAATGTGGCAAAGTATAAGAGAATATACAAGGATGAGAAATGGCAATTGAAATGGAATTGATCATAGTTTGGTATAAGAAAATAAATAATAACAAGATTAGATTCAAATGGATAAATGTAGAGCTGTTGCTTCAGAAAAGAGAGATTATTTATTTCTAGATGAGTTGAACGAAACTCCAGAGAGTGTGTGAATGTATGCAAAAGTGTGAGTGTGTGTGTGTGTGTGTATGTACACGTGTTTCAGTGAGGCAGTAGAGAGAACACACTACACGTACTTAAACTGAGTCTTTACAATGATTCGACAATGCTAGGTTGTACAATAGAACATATTTCTAGTTGTGAAAACAATATGAAATTATAAGAAGACATGACGCACTTGGGGGAAAGAACAAGAAGATATTACTGTGACAAGATCTGAGGTATGCCTGGGCCAGTAGTGAAGTGAGATGTTGAAGGCAGGAGCAAACTTGTTTGTGAAATTATAAAAGGTTTTATGTAGCACAATACAGAGATAATTCCTTTCCTCTGTCTAATTGTCCTCCTCCTCCATTCCTCTTCTCCTGCATACAGACCCTGGCACTGAGCCTGGCACCTGCTGGGGCCAATCAACATAGCCCCTAGAGAAATTGATCCAGGGATAGACAGTATCTAAACCAAGCTGCAGAAACTAAACACAGTGATGATCCAAAGGCAGGTATTGGATCTACACCAAGCATGTTCTATATGTTCCCTACAACTCTTCTTATTGAATTTTGGTGGTTGGAAGGGCAGATGGAGGGGGAGACCTCCTTTTCCACTTTCTGGTAACAAAGTGTAAAGATGAAGGTGTAACATTGTCAGTAGCTATCTGACAGCTTATTGACACAGTAGAATGTGGGAAGTCAACACTTAAAGGACAGAAGACAAATGAAAACCAGGAAGGCATCATTCTCATAGTGTTTTATTCTTTCAATTTAGTCGGTCATTTCTTCTACAGCCCTTTTCAATAATTTGGTTAAATAAGCCAATGCTGTCATACTCAGGCTAATTAAAATTGGATTTCTATTATTTACAACCAAAACAATAAGTTTGTGTTTTACTTCATGTATATCTTCTAATTTTTACCAAAATAAATGTTTAAAATATTTCAAGTACTTTTTTCGTATTCTAAGAACCTCAATAATATTTTGTTCTCTTTTGGATGAAGCAGTATTCAAGTTTTTCACAGGTAAACTAAACAATTTCTGCTAAGGCTTCTACTTCTGCTAATAGAAGGCTAGTTAATACAAATCAAAACTGCTACCAGAAAATCTAGAGAAAGTGTTATAAAAATAATGTATTTTTAAGTCTTTGCAGAGCTAACAAGAGAGTGAAAAATTACCAGTTCTAGATACAGAGAGAGAAGTGCAAAGGTCCAGGAAGAGAAGTCTGACTTTGGGGGCTACTTTTCTTAGGAATCTGGAAGATCATCTAAGAAGCAAATTACATAGCAGGGCAGCACTAGGAAAAATGGGATTGCAGTCCAGAGCCCACTGTGGTGGAGTGGTAGGTAAATCTGGGTTAAGACATGAAAAGGCTTAATCTTAGGAGTAACACGAACAAAAGGTAAACATCCCCTCACTGAAACTGCAGTTTAGCTCCAGGCCATTACCACTGGAATTGAACAGAGGCACTCCTGCATTGCTGGTGACAGCAGGTGCCTGGCAGGAGCCAACATAACTCTCCACCGGAGAAAAATAACATCATGCTAGGACCCAAATTATGTTTCCAATTTAAAAATACTATTTTACACATAATCCAAAATAATGACACAAGGCAACAAATCAATACAGATAAAACCCTCCAGGTAAAACAAATAACAGAAACAGAGTAATGTGACCTCCAGAGAACAGACTTTAAAAAATGCCTGGGCTTATTTGCTTATTATGTTCAAGGAGATAAAAAGACAAGATTGGACATGTTAGCAGAGAAACAAAAACCATAAAAAATAATGACATGCAAATTCTAAAACCAGCAAATATAACTTAGATTAAAAACTCAATGGATGGTTTGACTTGAAAATGAGTTGAAAGAAAATATGCAGAATGATGGGTAAAGAGAGAAAGAATAAAAATTTCAAAAATTGGGTAAGCAAAAGGGAATATAGAGTGTAATGGTTTATCATTTTGAGTAACTGGAGTAAAACAAAAAGATAAAGATTAGTGGGTAACTGCATTATTAGGAACTGTGCTGACTGAGGACTGTCCAAAATTTACTGAGGATGGGAAGACACGGACTTAAGGCCTCACAAACTAAGCATGACAAATAAAAAAATCCACATCTAAACACATCAGGCAGGCCCACAGATAAAGATAAAGAAAAAACCTTAAAGGAAGAAGTAGAAAAGAGAGGATTAACTTCAAAGTAGCAATAATTGTGCTGGCAGCTAACTTCTCAACAAAAGAAAGGAAGCTGAAAAAATAAAAATGGTATTTTAATGTCCTTAACAACATATGCCAACCTAATATTTGCTACCAAAATAAAATATTCTTCAAGAACAAAAGGTGAAAGAGAGCTATTTCAGACATACAGAACTAAAGAAATTCATCAGCAATGGACCTATACATACAGACAATGGCCTGGGTATCATTCAGCCAGGAAATCCCGTCCTTTGCAGCAATATGGATGGAACTGGAGGTCATTATGTTAAGTCAAACAAGCTAAGCACAAAAAGACAAACATGACATGTTCTCATCCACATGTGGAAGCTAAAAAAGTGGATCACATGAAGATAAATTGTACGTTTGTGGTTGCCAGAGACTGTAAAGCGGAAAGGGAAAAGGGAGATGAAGAGAGGTTGATTAATGGGTTCAAATATACAGTTCAATTTAAAAAAGAAAGACCTAGTGTTTGATAGATCAGTAGGGTAAGTATAGTTTACTGTAATCTATTCTATATTTCAGAATAGCTGAAAGAGAGCTATTTGTATGTTTCTAGCATAAAGAAAAGATAAGTATTTAAGGAGATGAATGTCCCAAGTATACTGATTATATATTTAAAAAATTATATAAATGTATTAAATTATCACAAGTACTTCAAAAACATATGGATCTATTATATATTGTATTGAAACATCTATTATATATATATAGAAACACATATCATAGATATATATTGTATTGAAACATCTATTATATATATAGAAACACATATAACAGATCCATAAGTTTTTGAGGTACATGTAATACTTTAGTACATTTATGCATCAATAAAATATTAAAAAATAACAAAGGTGCATGAAGATATTAAAGAAAACACTAAATTATGTTCTCTATGTAAATGAATACAATGAAAAGTTAAAAATATAGGAAGAAATAAAGAACAATGCAAAAAAACCCTTTGTTAATCTGTTAAAATAGATCTATGGGGAAAAATACATAAAACGTCACCTTTGATTGTGAAATATTGAAATATTTCTATTTGAGATTAGGAATTTTTTTAGTATGACCACTATTGCCAGTTTTACTCAAGATTTTAATGGAAGTTCTATCCAGTGCCACAGCATAAGAAAAAAGAAATTAAAAGTACAAGAATTGGAAACTAAAAAAATACAAATATTATTTATTAGAAATATGGAGGTACTAGGAACATTCAAAGATTTAATAATGCAATGCATTATTAAAATTAATAAGTTTTAAAAAATTTTTTATAAAATAAACAGAAATATTTTCCTTTCTACATTCTAGAACTAAACAAAACTCATTTTTAGAAGATCTTATTTCCATTAAAAAGAAATAAAAATCAAATACTTAAAAAATAAATATAACAGATAATGTATAAAGCCTATATGTAGAAAGCTATAAAATATTGAAAAGCACTAAAGAAAACATACATAAATAGAGGGAAATATTATTTTCATGAATTCAAAATCTCAACATCATTAAGATTCAAATTCTTCCCAATTCATAGCTAAGATAGCCGTTTTATTGTCAGTGCAGTGAAAGAAGGCATTAAAGAAATATTGATCTATTGATCAAGAGATATGAGTTTTAGCTGGTCACAGTGGCAGACATCTATAGCCCTAGTTATTTAGAAGGCTGAGGCAAGAGGATCACCTGGGCCAAAAGTTTGAGGTTTCTGTAAGCTAGGCCATAGCACTCTAGCCTGGGACAACAGAGTGAGGTTCCATCTCAAAAAAAAAAGGAGAGTGGCCCCTGTGGCTCAAAGGAGTAGGGCACTGGCCCCATATGCCAGAGGTGGAGGTTTCAAACCTAGCCCCAGCCAAATACCACAAAAAAAAAAAAAAAAAAAAAAGAGTTTTATTTTAGTGGTGGACTTTTATTAATATTTCTGGTCACCTTTAAAAATCATATTCTTATTAAAAAATTAAAATAAGCTTTAAATGGTATATGCTTAAAAATGTATATAGATTATCTAAATCATAAAAATCAGATAAGCAGAAGTATTCTTGCTATATATTCACATAGTTTAATACATTTCTTCATACTACCTATCTTTAATGCCATGTTACTGGCATTTCCTAAAAGAATGTTATTTTTATTGAATATGGTCTTATTATTTTTAGATTTATTTTTATAAAATTCCGTGTAATTATTTATAAAATTTTACTTTGAGGTTGCAAACGTTACGTTTTTGACACCTCCAACGACTCTTAATTGTGCTAATGTAGACTACTTAAAATCTGCTAAATGGGTGATGCTGTAAATTATTTTTTTTTTTTTTTTTTTTTTTTGAGACAGAAGCCTCCAGCTGTCCCCCTGGGTACAGTGCTGTGGCATCACAGCTCACAGTAACCTCCAACTCCTGGGCTCAAACAAGTCTCCTGCCTCAGCCTCCCGAGTAGCTGGGACCACAGGCACCTGCCACAATGCCCAGCTATTTTTTGGTTGCAGCCGTCATTGTTGTTTGATAGGCCCAGGCTGGATTCGAACCCGCCACCTTGGGTGTACGTGGCTGGTGCCTTAGCCACATGAGCCATAGACGCCGAGCCTCTATTTTTTATTTATTGCAGTAAATTCCTCATTATCTAGAACTCAAGCAACTGGCACTCTCAAGAAACCTCCATGGGGATTGGCCAAATACACGCACACATACATATACACATGCCCACATAAACATATCAGAATTTAAACTTTATGTGCGGTGCCGTCAGTAAGCCAACAGTTCGGGCATCACTCCCAAGGCTCCCATGTGTTCTCTGAAATGATTTTAAGTGTTATGTGTGTTACTGGAAGTTAAAAAAATATGATAGTGAAGCTGAAAAGCATATTGACTGCCATTTAACTAAAATTGTACACTGAATTTACCAAGTTGTTTTATAATATGGCAAAACTGTGTTACAGTAAGTGAAGTTCGTCTTTACTTTTCTTAATTTGCTTTTACTTGGTGTATTTCAATATTAACATCAAGTCAACACTGGGTTATGGTATGGTATAGCATAGCACAGAAGTAATTTGACCTATTTTTAATAGTAACTCTCAAGCAACCAGAAACTGCATATATTCAGAATCTACCAATCCCCATGGGTGCAGGATATCAGGGAGACTACTGTAGTAAATTTTTTTTTCTCGAGATAAGATCTTGGTAGAGTACAGTGGTGTGATCATAGCTCACAGCAACCTCAAATTCCTGACTTCTAGCAATCCTCCCATCTCAGCCTCTGAGTGGCTGGGACTACAGGTGTTCACCACCATACCTAGACAATTTTTCCTATTTTTTGTGAGACAGAGTTTCACCCAAGCTGGTCTTGAACTCCCAAACTCAAGCAACCCTCCTGTCTCAGCCTCTCAAAGTGCTAAGATTACACGTGTGAGCCACTGTGCTTGGTCTAAACTTTTTTTTTAAGTAGCTTTAAGTTTATAGAAAAATTGAGCAGAAAGTACAAAAATCCCATATACCACCTTTCTCCAAACACAAAACTTCTCCCACTATCAATACCTGAGTGAATCAATGAATTTACACTAATACATCATTATCACCAGTCCATGATTTATATCAGAGTTCATTCTTGAGGTATATTATATGGATTTTGAAATATGTGCAATGAAAACATCCACTATGGTAGTATGGTACAGAATAGCTTCACTGCCCCCCAAGTCTTCTATACTCTCCCGACTCTGAAAGCCCTATCAATCACTGATCTTTTAATTGTCTACATAGTTTTGCCTTTCAAAATATCAGATAGTCGGAAAGGTACATACGTAGCCTTTTTAGGTTAGATTCTTTTATTTAGCATTGTGCATTTGAATTTCCTCCATGCCTTTTCAGGGCTTTATAGCTCATTTCTTTTTAGCACTGCATAATATTCTATTGTCTGTGACTCTATCACAGTTTATCTGTTCACTTACTGAAGGACATCTTGGTTTCTTCCAAGTTTTAGCAATTATAAATTAAACTGCTATAAACATTCATGTGCAGGTTTTTGTGTGAACATAAGTTTTTGATTCATTTGGGTAAATAGCAAGGAACATGATTGCTGGATCGTATCATACAAGTATCCTTAGTTTTGTAAGAAACTGCCAAGCTGTCTTCCAAAGTGGCTGTATAATTTTGCATTCCTAACAGCAATAAATGAGAGTTCCTGTTGCTCCATATGCTCAAAAGCATTTCAAGCCATTCAAAAAGGTGCATGGTGGTATCACATTATTATCATCTTACAATACCCTAATACGAAATGATGTTAAGCGTTTTTCCATATACTTACTAGTTATCTATAGATCTACTTTATATTAAAAGTATATTTGTGAGTTTTTTGCTCATTTTTTAGTCAGTTTGTTGGTCTTCTCCTTGAGTTTCTACAGTTTTTAAAATATATTTTGGATAACTGACTTTCATCAAATTGGTCTTTTGCAAATATTTTCTCTGAGTCTGTAGCTTATCTTTTTATTCTCTTGACATTGTCTTCATGTAGCAGAAGTTTAAATTGTAACAGAGCAGCTTACTGAGCCAATGCCTTCCAATCCTAAAACTCATCACTCTGTGCAAGTTCCAGGTTTTCTCCTATGCTGTCTTCTAAGAGTTTTATCATTTAGCTTTTTGCATTTAGGTCTCTTATCTGTTGATGTGGTAGACTACACTGATTGATTTTTTTGAATATTGAGCCAGCCTTATATACCCGAAATAAATTCCACATAGTTGTGGTACATAATTGTTTTTATACATACTTGGCTTTTATTTTCAAATATTTTGTTGAAGATCTTTGTGTCTTATGTTCATGAGAGATACTCGTCCGTCTGTAGTTTTCATTTTTGTAATGTCATTGTTTGACTTTAATATTCAGATATATTCAGATAACGTTAGTATAAAAGAACAAATTAGGAAGTATTCCCTCTGCTCCTATTATCTCAATGAGATTGTAAAGAGCTTGGTTTAATTTCTTTCTTAAACGTTCAGAATAATTCACGAGTGAACCCACTGGTCCTGGCACTTTTCTGTTTTAAAGGTTGCTAATTATTGATTAAGTAGTCTTATTCACATTTTATATTTATTCTCTGTGAGTTTGGGTAGATATATGTTTTTGAAGGAATTGGTCCATTTCATCAGGTTATTTGTGGGCACAGAGTCATTTATTAAAATGCCTCCACCCAAATATTCTCCTTTTCAGAACACTTATATTTTGACAGTATATCAAAGGTCCAGCAGGTTTCTGGCAGAGACAGCAAAGTGAACTATTTTCTCTTTACCACCCTGAATCAGAATGAATTAGCTACTCCTAGCTCTTTATATTTAAGTTCACTTCATCTTATCAATTAGCATCCTGCTTGTAGTCTCTGAGTGGCAGATAGGTGTAGCATTGTGACTGGAAAGGGTTGACAAAACAGGGGTGGATCATTGTCATTTTCCAGATTTAAACCCATGTAAAAGTAAGAAATCTCATCTCTGCAGATGTGTCTCATCCACTTCTAGATGAGATCATGTGTGTATAAGTTGGTATTACAAAGCATAGATATACCAAACTCTCCACTTATTCTAGTTCAATAATAATATGAATGTGAGTGTAAAGATCAAAAACACCAGACAAATACTAAATTAGACAGGATATCAAGATTATAGGTGTCAGCCATGACTGTCCTAGGCAAACTAAGACACACATCAAAATTTCTAAAATTCAGTGCAATCCTAATAAAAATACCAACAGGCCTTTCAGTGTTCATACCTAACAAACTAATCTAAAAATGTGTATAAAAATGCCAAAGACATTTGTGCTCTACACCTGATAGACCCAACTTGTACTTGCAATATGCTCCATACAAATGTTTTAAATCTGTAATTGGGTAAAAGTGGTGAAAGCTATGTTATTTATTAAGATGTAAGCACTCCAATTTGTACAAATAATCAACACATTGAATCCATAGTGGCATAAATGTATTTATGATCTATGTACAAATGACTGAATAAAAAAATAGAAGAAAAGAAGCTCAAAATTTTGAGTTAAGAGATTATTTGGGCTCGGTGCCTATAGCTCAACCAGCTAAGGCGCCAGCCACATACACCTAAGGCGGCGGGTTCGAATCCCCAGCCCGGACCCGCCAAACAACAATGATGGCTGCAACCAAAAAATAGCCGGGCATTGTGGCGGGCACCTGTGGTCCCAGCTACTTGGGAGGCAGAGGCAAGAGACTC